>QANX01003292.1:0-17694 GCA_003254975.1 Ochetophila trinervis
GGATTTACACTCACGGTTGCTGGACTCACGCTCACGGCTGCACAGACTCACGCTCACGGCTGCGGATTCACGGTTGCTGGACGTTGGGCTTCGCAGCGGCGTCGTGGAAATCTTCTCAGCGGCGGAACGGACTTCGTTGGCGGCGCCGAGAATGGGCTTCGCTCACGGTGAACACTCCGCTTCGTTTGGCCTTGCCGCGGGGTCGTGGACGTTTTCCCAGCGGCGGGTAGCTAAGATCGGACTTCCCTCGGCTGGCAATGCATGCGGGTGGCGAGGCGAGGCGTTGCACACGGCGGTGAGGACCGGACTTGCTTCGGCTGGGAATGCAGATTGAACGCTGGACGCGGAAATGATTTGGAGAAGAAGATGCACAGTGCCGAAACAAACGGGTTCTGCAATCGGGTTTGGGGCATGAACTCGGGGCAGTTTTGCTATGTGTGGACTTGGGCTGAACCGTGGAAGTAAGCGTGGATCGGGCTTAATTCGCGTGGAGCACGGGCTGGAAACGGGTCGCTTGCTGGATTCAGGCCGTGGCTGCTGCTGGACTGGAGGCGCGGATGCTGGGCTGAAGGCGCGGACTGGACGCGGATCGGGGCACGCGGTTGCTGGGTTCACGCGCACGCGAATGGCCACTGCTGGACTCAACGCTGGACTCGCGCGCTGGGCTGGAGCTACGCGGTTGAACTGATGCACGCGGACTTGGACACGCGGTTGCTGGGTTCACGCGCACGCGGATGGCCACTGCTGGAGCGTGGGCCCAGCGCGAAAGCTCAGCTAGGTACACGGGCTGAAGGCTTAGATTGGAGAGGCTGGACCTGGGCGCGAATGGAGATGCGGGCTTGGACATTGGGCTGCAACATTAAACCCACCGAAACCAAAAAATAAAATAAAAATAAAATGAAATAAAATAATTTTTTCTTAAATTAATTTTTTTTTTTAATTTTAAATCAAAAACTTATTTTCAGGTATTCGGCTTTAAAATTGCAATCATGCGGACCATCCCTCACGAAAACCAGAAAAATCAAACCAATGAAGCTCTTGATGCACCATCTCAACCTCATGTACAAGTGACTCTAACTGCTAAAGCACTTAGTCAACATTCATTTTTTCGTATCTGAACATTTAAATGGCTTTATTTGCAGGCTGTTGACAAAAGCAAACTTCCGTACGTGGCACAACTTGAACACGCCATTAGACGTTCCCAGGATGCCGTGGATGATAGAATTTTGATTGAAAGAAATTTACTTTTTAAAGAATGTAGCCTTGGACCACGATTCAAAGATAAAATGCCTCGAGAAGTGGATTCTATATTTCAATCCCGACCAGACAGAACTTTGCCGTTCTCTTCAAAAACCTTGGACTGGACTAAGAGGAAAGACCCCAAGCCTTTCAAATCATGGCCTGTCACGCCTTCAGATTGGATCTCATGGGTCGATCGCTTGGATCCTCATTACGGCGACATCTGGCGAAAATCTGGAATTTATGCTGTGATACGTCTGTCATGTCTCAACATTCCATGCGACAAGGGTCTTCTAGCTGCCGCATTATGCTTTTGGTCTTCAGTCACCAACACTTTCAGTTTCCGGTTCGGCATGATGACACCCACCTTGTTGGATCTGGCATCTATCCTCGGCATCAGACCTCATGGAGAACTCCTTTCAATTACTCCTTCAACTCAAAGTGGACTACCACGCTATGAAAAAGCTAAATTCCCAAAGCAGGAATCATCTTATTGTTATTTTCTGAAAACACTCCGTGGAAAAGATAATCCACCCNGTTTAAATCAGTTTTGTAGGCTCAATCTTAAGTCGCTATGTGGACAAATAGTGGTTGAAACCATTTGGGCTGTCGCAATGCATGGGACCATAAGGACAATTTTTAAAGTCAATAAAGAGGATAGAATATTTTTTTTTAAAGTTAATCAGTTAAATGGTTTGTGGGACCAAAAACAAGTAGAAACTTCCGTATCCAATAAGAAATTCAGCATGGCCGAGGCTTAAAATTAAATTTTCTTGGAGCATCGCATATAATTTTGAACCACTCAAACACTAGAAAAATCAGCATTGCCTTGAAATGAACATACATTAAAAAATGCATATACGTGATAATAGAAGGGGTTTTGAATTCTGTTCATAATCTTTTTCCATCTCCAACGAGTGACTTTGGCAAACCACTGATTTTGACCATCCTCTTCCTCATTTTCCTCGACGTTACTGTTTCAACACTGCCTTATATTGTCCCTCTGGACAACATAGCCATTGATTGTGGTTCTTTTGGTAGCAACACAGCTTTAGATGTTATACACATGAAAGAATTCTATTGCAAATAAAAATTCTTATTTCAATAAACATATAAACAAGAATACACTTATATAAAGAAGGATTGAAAAAAAACTAGTATGAACCGAGGCAAAGCTTTGATTCTTTGGCTTTAAAACAATTTTCGCTCTGCATTCGATGCTGAACGATATTGTAAATGGCGAATTTTTTCTTGGCGGCAATTTTTTAAGGATAACATCACTTCAAATCTTCAAAAACAATGAACAAACCGTATGGGCACTCTTTTTTTAACACATATAAATGTAATAATAGAATAAAATATTTTTCTTTTTCTCTATCCTTCCAAACGTAAATAGAGTAGTTTATATAGAGAATGATTGCACCTATTCTACAAAGATACAATATTTTAGAAATAACTAAAGTGTTTAACGGGTGTTTAGCTTTCTAAACCAATACACATTTCTACTAAAAGTCATATCACTGCAACGTAAATAATTCATATAGGATGTTTTTTAATTCTACATGAGCATTAGTATTCCTTCATCATTAACATTGATTCACTAAAACAATAAATATTAACTTTGAAAGTAATAAAAGCGACGGATCAGTCCTATAAAAAAAAATTTGCACAAAATGAAAGCACACCACTGACCCTTTCCGAAAAGCTATTAGCCTATTATTACTGTACATGCACACCTTCCCTTTAACTCGTGGGCCTCTTGCGATGACTACAGCTTGAGCCGTTTGATCGCGACAAGTGTTGGTGGTGCCGGTGTCGATGGACCCGTCGTTCACTTTACCACTCTAGCATTGGCGTATAAGACCTACGACTGTCTCACTGCTATTTGTAAGATCCATCATATATATAAAATCTGAATCAGCATCTGTCCCACCGAAACTTTTGCAGAATATTAAAAGATTGAAAAGAATAAAGAATAATTTTTTATTAATTAAAAAAAGCTGCTTACAAATACTACAAAACCACACTCATACAGTAATAGAACTCTAAAAAAAAACCCATAATAACGTAAAAATCACAAAAAATAATAGAAAATAATTAAAATTAATCGTGCCAAGATAGTTTTTATTTTATAAAAACTTATGTATTTTTCCAAATAGCTATTTCCCCAAAAAAAATATATTTTTCCATAAATCTAATTGATTTTTTATTTAGGGTTAATTTCATGTACACATTTAACTATATTACAACATACTTTTTCAATTTTTAAAAAATCTAATTATCTTTTTTACAGAGAAATTCTGTCCATCAAAAAATATTTTCTAATCTACAAATCATACCAAATGACTTAAATACTCATAATCTTTAATTTATGTAACTATTACAATAAAAAAATAAAAAAAATATTAATTTGAAATTTGTAAAAAATAGCTAGAAGCATTGCAGACTAGCAACCACCTACCATTTTTCAGCTTTTCTACTCTTTGCCCCTATTTTTCTATCACATTTAATATTTTTCTCATCTTTTTATTTATTTTTTTTTTCTTCTTTTGTGGAGCATGAAAGTGGGTACTTAAATTTTCAGATTTTTTCTTTCTGAAACTACTGTTACTTCTATTTTACTTGACCTTGTATATTGTTTTTACATTTATGTAGATGTCTTTATTAGATGCCTTGGCAAAGAAAATGTAATCAATATTGTAATTAAAATAGATTGTATTCTACTGTGTAACAAAAATACAATTTAAATAAAGACCAAAATAATAATAAAGAGATTAAAGAAAAATCAGTTTTGAGTAGAGGCAATAATTGAATTCTTTAGCCTTAAGACAATTTTCGCCCTGCACAGGTGCTAAACGGATCTTCAATGGCGAATGTCTCCCAAGCTACAACCACTACCTTCCAGGAATAGTAGCATTCCAAATTTCCAGAAACAACGAACAACTTTATGAAGAACTCTCTCTTTTGATGTAGATGTATATATGTATGATACTCTGTTTTATTTTCTTATTGTGTTTTGTCTGTCTTTCAAAGGTAGAAACAGAGCCTTTAAATAGGCAAAGCTTACACCTTTTTGTGGAAACATATACCTCTCCAAAGATGAAACATCGTATTGTTTCCAACAGAGGCAACTTTCCACTATACAACGTATTGTTTCCAACAGAGACAACCTTCCATGAAAGGTTGTATATTTTCAGTGAAACTCTACTACAAATAATAATTAAATAAATATATTTAACTTAAAACAAATAAAAAATAATTATATTCACAAAAATTCCTAAAATCCCCACATGAATAGAAATTAATGTAACATGACTATGCAAACACGAGAGAGAGATTAACGAAAATAAATTATATCAGGATAGATAGCTTTCGGCCTTGAATCTTCCTTAGTAAATAGCTATCGAGTTTACTAGTCGATCTATATGCATAATGCTTTGAATTGTCAACCATTGGTGTAACTAAGACAATAACCATCACACAACTTATTTTCTGCACAAAATTGTTCTCATTGTTGTGTTCATTTTGGCCTTGAACAACCTAGTTTTCATAAGTATTTTAGAAATTATGCCTTTAGTAATTCTCATGGAAGCGGCCCCACTTCTATACTTATATAGGTGACTGTCTATAAGGAATATCCTGCAATATTCCACTTGGATTTCCAAGATATAGACATCATTAAAAGTTTAGCTTATCCTCATACTTACTGCATGTAATACTGTTTCACCTTAGAAATGGAAAGAAGTATTTTCTCTAGCAATACTTCACAGTATTTTATTGTGAATCATTCATTACTTACGGTGTCCCATTGAACCTAGACCCTGAGATCTCCATTCAATTAGGTTGGGTTTCCGTTTATGATGATTAGTTATATTTAGGCTTTAATCCCATTCCCCACGATGATTTATAAACTTGCTCTCTAGACAAACCTTTAGTAAATGGATCCGCTAGGTTGTCTTTAGATTTTACATAATCAATGTTTATAATACCATTAGAGAGAAGTTGTCGAACGGTATTATGTCGTCGACGTATATGTCGAGATTTACCGTTATACATATTGCTCTGTGCCCTACCAATTGCTGATTGACTATCACAGTGGATGCTGATAGCGGGTACAGGCTTTGGCCAACAAGGAATATCTTCTAAAAAATTTCGAAGCCATTCAGCTTCTTCTCCAGCTTTATCTAAAGCTATAAATTCAAATTCCATAGATGATCTCGCAATACAAATTTGTTTTGAAGATTTCCATGAAACGGAAGCACTTCCAAGTGTGAATACATACCCACTTGTGGACTTTGAGTCTTTTGTATCTGATATCTAGTTAGCATCACAATATCTTTCTAACACAGCAGGGTATCTTGTATAGTGCAATCCAAATGTCATGGTATATCTTAAATACTTCAAAACTTTAATTAACGCCTTCCAATGATCTTTGTTAGGGTTACTTGTAAATCTGCTTAGTTTATTAACCACATAAGCTATGTCAGGACGTGTGCAATTAGAAATATACATTAGGCTTCCAATAATTCTTGAATAGTCTAGTTGATATACGCTTTGACCATGATTTTTAGCTAGGTGTAAAGTTATGTCAACTGGAGTCTTTATCGGGCCTCCATCATACTTGTCGTATTTCCCAAGTACATTTTTAATGTAGTGAGATTGTGACAAAACTATTCCATCTGATGTTTTAGAAATTTTAATTCCTAAAATCACATCAGCTTCACCTAGATCTTTCATATCAAACTTGCTTGTTAATATCTTTTTAGTAGATTTAATGATTTCCGTATTGCTACCCATTATCAGCATATCATCAACATATAAGCATATAATTACATATCCATTTTGAGTGGATTTATAATACACACATTTATCACACTCATTAATTTTGAAGCCATTTGTCATCATAACACTATCAAACTTTTCATGCCATTGTTTTGGTGCTTGTTTTAATCCATACAATGATTTAACAAGTTTGCACACTTTCTTTTCTTGTCCTGGAATAATAAACCCTTCTGGTTGCTCCATATAGATCTTTTCTTCTAGATCTCCATTTAAGAAGGCAGTTTTCACATCTATTTGATGTATTTCGAGATTATACAAAGCTGCTCTTGCAATTAAAATTCGAATGGATGTTATCTTTGTTACTGGTGATTAAGTATCAAAATAATCTAAGCATTCTTTTTGCTTGTAACCTTTTGCCACCAGTGTAGTTTTGTATTTATCAATTGAACCATCTGGTTTTAATTTTCTTTTGAAAATCCACTTATATCCCAAAGGTTTAGTACCAGGTGGAA
Organism: Ochetophila trinervis; assembly: GCA_003254975.1. Classification (NCBI taxonomy): domain Eukaryota; kingdom Viridiplantae; phylum Streptophyta; class Magnoliopsida; order Rosales; family Rhamnaceae; genus Ochetophila; species Ochetophila trinervis. The sequence goes on from QANX01003292.1 coordinate 6,534, forward strand.
GATCTACCAACTCCCAAGTATGATTTTGCATAATTGAATCAATTTCACTGTTTATTGCTTCTTTCCAATATGGAGCCTCAGGAGTTGACATAGCTTCCTTAAAAGTTTGAGGTTCATTTTCTAATAAATAAGTCATAAAGTCAGGACCAAATGATTTAGATGTTTTAACTCTCTTACTACGTCTTAGTTCATTCTCTTTTTCTTCATTAAAAGGTTTTGGAGGTTAATTACTATTAATCATATTCTCATAAGACCTTTTTAGTGACCTATCTACTCTTCTTTCTTTATAAGGAAAAATATCTTCAAAGAAATATACTGTCCTTCCTTCAATAATGGTGTTGACATGTACATCTGGAATTTCATATTTGTATACCAAAAACCGATATGCACTACTATTATGTGCATAACCAATGAAAATGCAATCAATAGTTTTAGGTCCTATTTTGACCTTTTTGGAAAAAGGTACTGCAACTTTTGCTAGACATCCCCACATTTTGAAGTATTTATATGTAAACTTCCGGCCTTTCCATAACTCATATGGTGTTTTCTCTAATTTCTTATGGGGTAACTTATTTAGTATATAATTAAAAGTCAATAAAGCTTCCCCCCCCACAGATTTTGTGATAAACCAGACATAAGCAGCAAAGAATTCATCATTTCTTTTAAAGTCTGATTTTTGCGTTCAGCAATACCATTTTGCTGTGGTGAATAGGGTGCTGTAGTTTGATGAATAATACCATGTTCCAAACAGAATTTCCCAAATGGTGATTCATACTCACCTCCATTATCACTTCTCAAATTTTTTATTTTCTTGCTTAGTTGGTTTTCTACCTCATTTTTATAATGTTTAAACATTTCTATTGCTTCGCAGTAAGTAGACATAACAATATCTTGTACAATCGTCTATAAAAGTAATAAAATACTTTTTTCCACCTCTAGTTTGTATATATTTTAAATCACAAATATCTGTATGAATTAATTCTAGAGGTTCTGTACTTCTTTGCACACTTTGAAATGGGGTTCTAGTTAATTTAGCTTCTACACATGTTTCACATTTATGATTTGAGTCAATTTCAAATTTAGGTAATAGATCCATGTGAATTAATTTGCGCAATGCATTATAAATTACATGTCCTAACCTTCCATGCCATAAAGTAAACGACTCAACAAAATAAGCATAAACATTAGCTTTATTATTATTAATATGAGGTACAATAGTCATTACATTCATTTTAAATAGACCATCAGACAAGTACCCCTTTCCCACATACATCCCATTCTTAATGAGTACAAATTTATCAGCAACAAAAACTAACTTAAACCCATTTTTACTAAGCAAAGATCCAGAAATTAGATTCTTTCTTATATTAGGAACATGAAGAACATTGTTGAGAGTGAGTTCTTTGCCAGATGTCATCTTTAGAACTACTTTTCCTTGGCCTTCAACTTTAGATGTTGAGGAGTTTCCCATATAAAGATGTTCTCCTGTGTTCGTACCATGATATGCAGTAAACATATTCCTATTAGAGCATATGTGTCTAGTAGCACCTGTGTCTATCCACCATTCTTTGTTATTACACACCATATTTACTTCAGAAATCATGGCAGCAAGGTTCATCTCTTCAACGTCAACAAATAGCTTTTCTTCCTTGAGATTTATTTCTCTTATAATCATTTTGTGCTTTTCGGTTTCTACATTCATTTGCACGATGACCCAGTTTGTTGCACACAAAATATTTTCCCTTTGAATTTCTTTACATACCCTTGATTATGATTCTGACAAGAAAACTTTCTCTTTTTTCCATTTCTCTGTCCATTTTCAATTACATTGGATTTTGCCTCCAGGTAATGAGATTTTGTTTTCTTTTCAGAGCTTCGATTGTCTTCTTCAATTCTAAGGCGAACAATCAGATCTTCAAGACTCATTTCCTTACGTTTATGCTTCAAATAGTTCTTGAAATCTTTCCAATAAGGTGGTAACTTTTCTATAATAGCTGCAATTTGAAAAGATTCACTCAAAGTCATCTTCTCAGCATGTATTTCATGAAGAATTAATTGGAGTTCTTGGACTTGGTCCATCACAGTTTTAGAATCCACCATTTTAAAATCAAGAAACCTTCCAACCACAAATTTCTTCATGCAAGCATCCTCAATTTTATATTTCTTATCCAAAGACTCCCAAAGTTCTTTGGAAGTCTCCATTGGACTATATACATTATATAGTGTATTGTCCAAACCATTGAGGATGTAGTTCTTGCATAAAAAATCTCCATGTTTCCATGCATCTACCGCTGCTACAGTTGTCCTGTCTGTTTCATTTTCTTTAAGTACAGGAGCCTTCTCATTCAAAAACTTAGCCAAATTTAGAGTAGTGAGATAAAAAAGCATTTTTTGTTGCCATCTTTTAAAATCAGCACCATTAAACCTTTCAGGTTTTTCACCATGATTCACATGAGCAGGGATAACATTTTGACTTGTATTAGCTATTTGTCTGTTAACACAATTACAGATCAGTTCCAGTCAAAATATAAAATAGTATACACAAATATATAATATATACCAAAATAAAATATCTAGAAAATAAATAAATTAAAGCAAATAAATATCTAATATATATTGTGACAGCAAGTAAATATATATATATATATATATATCTGTGATTAGTTATTAAGATGTAAAGTGTACTTTGAAAAACAATTCTCCACTAAAGGAAAAAGAAACGTACAAGAAACTAAAAATAAATAAATAAATAAAAAAAACAGGTATTTATGAAGCTTTGATTATAATAATCTAAACTAGCAAAAACAAAATTTAAAGAGATACACGGTACTAATCATGGCAGAAAACACAAGGCAAAAGATAGCTTTAAACAAGAGGCAAAAAAGACAAAGCACAAGGCAAAAGAAACGCAAAATACATATAAATAAATCCAAACCGATCTTAAAAGGGTGCAAACGACAAAATTCTGACAAAATATTATAAAAGTAAATATATATATATATATATAACGCAACAATTTGGATTTATATAAAGCTCTGACAAAATTATATAAATAACTAAATAAATAATAAGAAGAAAAACCAGAAGCAATGTATACAAATTCTCAAAGTAGGCAAAGGAAAGAACAGACTTCGGAAACTATTAAAATCAACTCTCGACTGACAAACAAAGGATACAGTTGAATGAATAAATAAAAAGGTAACAGAGAATGAACAATAAAAGCCAATCGCAATTAAATGCATAGATTTAAAAAAAAAATTACCGAAATAGATTGAGAGATTTAATAGAACGTCAAATATCAATGTAGTAAAACACAATAGAAATATCAACAAAATTGTCTTAAGATTGTAATCAATATTGTAATTAAAATATATTGTATTCTACTGTGTAACAAAAATACAATTTAAATAAAGACCAAAATAATAATAAAGAGATTAAAGAAAAATCAGTTTTGAGTGGAGGCAATTCTTTAACCTTAAGACAATTTTCGCCCTGCACAGGTGCTAAACGGATCTTCAATGGCGAATGTTTCCCAGGCTACAACCACTACCTTTCAGGAATAGTAGCACTCTAAATTTCCAGAAACAACGAACAACTTTATGAAGAACTCTCTCTTTTGATATAGATGTATATATGTATGATACTCTGTTTTATTTTTTTATTGTGTTTTGTCTGTCTTTCAAAGGTAGAAACAGAGCCTTTAAATAGGCAAAGCTTACACATTTTTATGGAAACATATACATCTCCAAAGATGAAACATCGTATTGTTTCCAACATATGCAACTTTCCACTATACAACATATTGTTTCCAACAGAGACAACCTTTCATGAAAGGTTGTATATTTTCAATGAAACTCTACTACAAATAATAATTAAATAAATATATTTAACTTAAAACAAATAAAAAATAATTTATATTCACAAATATTCCAACACAAAACCACCGCCATTAATCCCAAATCATTGGCACCACAACCCCCAAAGAATAAACTCACCCCAAACTCATTTTCACGAAATCCATTGCGAATAAAAATCCATTGAAGAGACATCAAATGTCAAGCCTCAACCCAAGAACGAGGAAAAGATAAATAGGCTTAGCCCTCTCTACCAAAGGAAAGAAGAAATGGAGGCCTCAGACCCTAATTCTTGTTCCCCGCCCTTGGTAAAAAAACACTGCCCATGACAATGGTGATGTGTTTCCATGTCGTCTTCAACTTTTATTTTTTTGTTGTTTTTCTTATTTCCTTCATTTTTTCCATTTCAATAAATTTCATTAAACACACAAAAATTTCAAAAACATTAATATTTTCTTTAATAAAATTATTATAAAAAAATCAAATTACTTTAGTGGGTGTTAGAGTTAGATTTGATGTTATTAAAAACTTCTAAAATGCTTGAAAATTGAGTACAAACATGGGTATGAGGATAGTGACGTGGTAGGTGTGGATAGCTAAAAGGGATAATTACTTTAGAGGTACCTGAACAATATCAAATATGACAAGTAGATACTTCAACTTCTTTTTCTTTTTGCATTTTAATACTTGAACTCGTAAAAATGAAACACAATTAGTACTTATCCATGTTTCCGTTCAAAATTACCCATTAAGTACACGTGCAAGGGTAAATAATGATTTTCACCCTCCAGAACACCAAACTTCTCTCTTTCTCTCCCTCCATCTTCTCTCTCTCATCCTCTCTCTCCTAAAAAACCAGAAAAAATTAAAAAAAAAAAATCCTTTCACTCTCTCATTTCTCCCTCTACTCTATCGCCTCCCTCATTCCTCTCTTCTCTCTCTCTTTTCTCTCTTTGCTTCTCTCCTCTCTCTCCTCTCGCCTCCCTCCTTCCTCTCTTCTCTCTCTCTCTCTCTCTCTTTTTCTCTCTCTCTTTTCTCTCTTTGCTTCTCTCCTCTCTCTCCTCTCTGCCTTTTATCTCTCTCTTAAAAAACTAGAAAAAAAATTACACTCAAGGTCAGTTTTTCAAGTATTTTTTATCGGGGTATTGGGTTTCTTGGGTTTTTTTTTTTTTTAAACCAGAATAATTTTACACTCAGCTTCTTGGGTTTTCTTTTTTTGTTTATGTTAGATCAAATTTCAAAAGGTGTGTGAAAAGCTGCAGATTAAGATGGCTTAATATTATGAGACCAAACATTAAACATGGAGAGAGAGAAAAGGGAGAGTGGAGAGAAACTGAGAGAGATCAGAGGGAAGGAATATTAAAAAAAAAATTATTTTTATTTTTTAGGAAAGAGAGTATAGAAAATAGATAAAAGGAGGGAGCAGAGAGAGTGGAGAGAAGGCGAGAGAGGATTTTTTTTTTAATTTTTTTTTTAGAAAACTAGAAGAGGGAGGAAAGAGAGAGATGAGAGAAAACTGGGGGGTGGGGACATTATTTACCCTTGCATGTGCGCTACGCGTGGGTTAATGAAAGTTTTTGGACGGAAACATAAAAATGTACTAACGATGTTGCATTTTTGCGAGTTTAGTTATTTAAATGCCATATAAAAAAAGTTGAGATACTTATTTTTCACATGCGACATAGTTGACGTACCTCTAGAATAATTATCTCTAGCTAAAATAAAATAAGTAGACTGTAGACATGGATAGTTAAAATTGTGGTGAGGTGGACATCCGTATAAAAATTTCCATGATAGAAACCTAATTTTGTTTAATAGACTTTAGACTTGTGTTTGACTAGGCTTTTAACAAAACAATTTTGGACCACCTTGATCGATCATTTTTTAAACAAAACAGAATTGAAAGAGTAGAAATTAGTGTGCCCTTGCAATCCCAAATGGTGAATTTACACCTATTTTGATCAATCAAACCAGCGTACGTCTATAGCTAGTTCTTGGAATTTGATTAAGTTTCCAATCCATCCAATTTATGTGCTAATAGAGCTTAAACTTCTGCCTTTTGGTTAGAGACCAAATCCCTAACCAGCCTTGTTATTCACATGGATCAATTCAATCGGTTTTTGTACAAACAATCCTAGCGAAACCGAATATCTAGAAGGGCCATTCTTTTTACACGACTATTTTTTCCCTTTTTCTACATTTTATGTAAATTATCTTATTTTTTTATTAAAAAAAAAACAAAATATTAACCAATGTTCACTAGATTTCAACTGAACAATACCAAACAATATTTTTTTATACGTTAAAGTAATTAAAACTGAACTTATTTTTTACATTACAAATTGTGTTTATGGGCATATATGTCTAAAAATTGTGTTTACATATCAATATAAGTGAATTTGGCATCTCTCACTTCATCATCAACTTGGAAACAAGGTTCTGAATTAGACATATATATATATCATATAAATGACAAAGTTACATGCATAGTATTTTGATAAAAGCAAGGCATACATACACACTGCAATTGGAGAAATTGAAGTTTGTTAATGAGAGGTGGCGCAACTTCTATTATAACTGTCACGTTTGCAATTTTCTCCTGGCAGGGCATCAATGCTGTCGCAACTGTTAAAAATATTAATCTTTAAAATTAAATTGGTGTTGATTGATTAGTCCAATTGCAATGAAATTTTACAGCATTTGATTATTGACGAGTTAGTAATCATTAGCAACTAAAATCGTACAAAAATTTCATATCTAACTTCAGATATGATTTATTCAGTATATGTTGCATAGAAAATACAACAATTTTTAGCTTTGGTTCTTCTTACTCTAAAAATAGAAAAATATAACAAATCAGTATTTTTCAATAACAAATGCAAGTGCTAGTAGAACTTGAACTTCTGCACTCTTTTTCAGAATCCAAATCTCTAACCAGCCCAGCCTTGTCATTCACATGGATCAGCTCAATCAGTTTTTTTGCAAACAATCCTAGAGGAATCGAATATTTAGAAGGGCCATTCTTCTTAGAATTCATTCCATATAGACCCACTAAAAATTTATATTATTATAGATCGCATTTTAAAATTTTAAAAATTGCAAATACCTCATCTACTCTTAGTTTATCTTAGTTATATTTAACTGTAAAGGATATTAACGTTATTTTACATATAAAAACCTCTCTCTTCTGAGGCCGATTGTTCTTCTCCTACATCCCTCTATCTTCTCTCTCTCTCTCTCTCTCTCTCTCTCTCTCTCTCTCTCTCTCTCGCTTTCTCAAACATGACAATTTTTTATTGCTCCCAGATATCGATTCTTCAGCAGTTTAGGCTTCGAATTCTTTTATGGGATTTGGCTGAATCGATGTGTTTTGGTGGGCTTAGGATTTACTATATGTGCAAAATGGTTGAAACCATGGGTGGTGTTGATGCAAAAGGTGTAAAACATGGTAAAGGCAAATGGGGGAGCGAAGACATGGAGAAGAAGAAAATGATTACGGATTTGGGTCTCCAATAGCGGAAATCCGACCATGATATGTGGAGGAATGTCGTCGAGAATGAGAGGAAGGCACCTGATTTTCAGAAGATCGTGGAGAATTCAGGGCTCTTCTCGGTCATGGTTCTCAGATACTGATTAATTTTTAGAAGATTGTGGAGAAATGGGTGGTCACAGAGATTGGTCTCACCCAACTGTTTAACGATCATTGCTCTACCATGCCTTGGAACTCAATCATGGTTCCTTTATACTATGTTTTGTTTGTTGTGGCTTGTTTTTTGTCCAACTTCTCCAAGCTCCACGTGCAGCTTTGGTTCCCGTCAAACAACCAGTTTTTGCCGGAATCTACAAGACAGACAGTCAGAGGAGTGCAGGTGGGGTCACTGGTGTTCCTCCTTCGATGCCTAAGTCAGCCATGGTGAAAGAAGGGATGGTCCCACTTTTCCCTCTCTCGTTACGGAGCTCAAACCATTCATTAATGGTGGAAAAAAAAATTATGGTGAAGAAGATGTTTAATGGAGAAGATAGGTTATTGTCAAATGGTCAAAGAGAGAAGAATAGTAGAAAGAGTGAGTAACCATCAGACAGAAAAAAAAATGGAGAAAGAAAGAGTGGGATCAGCTCAGGTCCCAAAGGAAAAAAAAAGATCTATTCTCACCTACCTTCACTTTCCCATTTAAAGATCAAAACCCTACCTCTCTAGATAATGATGCGTGGCAATTGAGCAGACAAAAAAGGGAGATATTTTTATTCCAATGTGGGCCCACAAAGGGATCTTATCCGTAGGTCACATGACTTATCCCCTCTAGTTTTTTTTCCGGCTTGACCTCTGACTGGTTAGCCCAAAATGCCTTAGGGGTAAGTCAAATTTGTGATTTTTTAAAAAGTAATTTTGGGCCTGCATTTTACTTAGAGCTTCACATAATGAGACCAATTGTAGTCCATGTAATGTTAAGAGCCATAAGCTCCGTTAGCACATGGTGAGAATTATTCATAACATTTTTCTTTTTTTTTCTTCCATTGTTAATTCTTGTAATATTGATTGCAATAGTGTCCTTTTATGATTTATTTATTAAAAATAAAGAAAATCTCAATTTCAATTTCCATTTTTTTCAAGAAAAAAGAAAAATTAATATTACAGATTATGGATTAGAAAGAATATATTTTGATGGCTGAGGAGTTCGGGACTGGGAAAAAAGTCGAAGCAGATTAAAATTATAAACTTAGTATGGTTCAGTCCATGATTTTCTATCAAAATTTAACTTAGTATGCTTTCTCAAGTTAACTATTTTATTCCGGACTCTGGTTTTAGTATGCTTTTATGGTGAAATATATTTTTGGGTTATGCAGGTTTGCTTATTTATTATTCAACAATTATTTTGCACATTTGATTAGTGATCTTGATTTTTTAATAGTTTGAAACGGCTAAAGAAGAATAAAAAAACTCCTAACTTATTTTCCAATCGAGTCTTACCCAAAAAACCAAATAAATGGGATAGGTTAAAAAAAAATTACAGATTTGCAAAGAAATAGAAAAACCCATTTATTTAGATGAAGAAAAAATGGAAGATGTTTATTTCAAAGGTAACATTAATTAATAATTTAAGAGTATTAAATTCATTTGATATGATTTGACAGAGACATAAAACTTTTGGATACACAGAATCTGTCTGATCTTATTTTTGACATTAAAAATGAGTTTATGGGCATATATGTAAGAAGGCAGAAAAAAAGAAAATTAAACATAGATTGATTGATCCATGTAAGAGGTAAGAAGCAGCAGTAGGAAATTATGATTTATTAGATTATTGTGAATTACACATCAATATAAGTGGATTTGGCATCTCTCACTTCATCATCAACTTGGAAACGATAGAGGTTCTGAATTAAACATATATATATATATATATAATATAATGACAAAGTTACATATGCATATTATTTTGATAAAAGCAAGGCATATACAAACCGCAATTGGAGAAATTGAAGTTCTTTAAGGGTGCCGGTAGCAACCTTTATTATAAGTACTGCCAGGTGTGCAATGTTCTCCTGGCGACGCACCGGTGGGGGACTGCTGCAATTGGAGAAAAAATTATCAATTAAATTTTTGATATTAATATATAGGATTTATTTTTTTCCATAATTATAAAGAATTGTTAATTTAATAAATTATCAAATTATTAAATATAAAAAGAATAGTTAATAAATTTCATTAATACTGTACCCCTTTACCAATTAAATGAAAACGGCCAATTCTTGGAGACAATTAAATCAATCGGACGGTCCGTATGGATAGAGCACGAATCTTCGTGGACTTTGACGTAGAAAAACAGAAACTAGAGTCCACATTTAGAGGTTCCATCGTTGATGCTGGAAATCTTTTACTTTTCTTCCTCGTCGGAAAATAAATTATCCAAATGAAAGAAAAGTGTATTAACTATGAACAACACTGACCGTTAATTTGTTACAAATATATTTATTAAAATATGAGACTTTTGCTGCTTTTTCTAAATTCCTTTTATCAAAGTGGTTGCCGTTTCTACTGAACAAACACCTTCATCTGATTTGATCAAAAAAAAAAAAAAACACCTTCATCTGAAAAAACAAAACGATCATCATGACCCTCTTCTACTTGTTCTTGATATTTCACCAACTCTTTGTTGCTGTTGCCGCTGACTCAACCCTTTACAAGCCTCAGGACAACATAGCCGTCGACTGCGGCTCCATAGGAAGCAACAAAGCCGACGACGATCGGCTCTGGGAAGGAGACATCGACTCAAAGATATTTCCATCCCAAAACCAAAATACCAAATCAGTCGCATCCACAGCCTCTGTGCCACCCACAGAAGTGAGCTCTGTTCCTTACCAGACGGCACGGCTCTCTCGCTCCCAATTCACCTACACCTTTCCGGTAACTCCCGGCCAGAAGTTTATCAGGCTTCACTTCTATCCTTCTACATACGGAGACTTCAACACCACCCAAGCCTTTTTCTCTGTCAAAACAGCTCACTACACTCTTCTCTCCAACTTCAGCGCTTCTCTTGCAGCTCTCGCTCTTCAAAGACAGAGCGTAACGAAAGAATACTGCGTCCATGTTGAACAGGGCCAAGTTCTCAACCTAACTTTTGCTCCTGATATTTCTTCGAATTCAGACTCGTTCGCTTTTATCAACGGAATCGAAGTCGTTTCCATGCCAACCGATCTTTACTATTCGGCAGGTGAAAACAGAGGAGCAATATTCGTGGGGCAGTCGAGGCTGTATCCCATCGGAAACGAGACCGCAATGGAGATGGAATACCGAGTAAACATCGGGGGAGCTTTCATCTCTCACTCCGGCGACACCGGCATGTACCGGAGCTGGGATGAGGAGGAGGACTACTTAACTGTACGGGGGTACAGTGTTCTGCCATTTAAAATAGATCGCAGCCTCAACTTCACCATGATTCCACCTTACACTGCTCCCGCTAGCGTCTACGAGACTGGCCGGTCAACGGGGAATATCACGGACAAAGCAAAGCTTCAAAGCTACAATCTCACTTGGGAATTCCCTGTCGATTCTGAGTTTATTTATCTCCTTAGATTGCATTTCTGTGAGTTACAGCCCGAAATGAACAGGTCTGGGGATCGGGTGTTTTATATTTATATAGCAAATCAGACGGCGGAGAATCAGGCAGATATAATCATGTGGAGTGGTGCTCAATACACTCCGATTTACAGAGACTACGTTGTCGGAATGTTTGGCAGAGGAAGCGGGAAAAAAGTCAACCTTTCCATCGCTCTTCATGTGAACCCAGAAGAGTGGAGAACTGCTT
>QANX01003293.1:0-96676 GCA_003254975.1 Ochetophila trinervis
TGTGAATCACATGGATCCTCCACATAAAATACTTGTGTTGCTTTCGAAGCCAAAATAAATGGATCAGATTTGTGACCAAGTTTGTTAAAGTTGACACATGTAAATCCACAATCATCTGTCTTAACACCATGATTGATGTCAACCCAATCACATTTGAACACCAGAATTCGAAATTTAATGTAATCCACATCCCATATTTGGACCACTAATCCATAAAATGACAAATTGGTGAATTTTGGATTGTTTTCTTTCGCACTTGAATACTGCATCGATCCAGCAACCAAGTTTACGCCACTGTTCTGTGTAACACGCTTGTTGTCTCTTTCAACTGTATGGTATCGGATTCCATTAATGTCGTAGCCCGAATAGCTCATTACTTCAAAACATGGTCCCAGTGCAATCCATCTCAATGTATGTGACACACAATTATATGGTTCACTCAATTCTTTATGAATCTGCAAAAACACCACACACACTATTAGTAAATGCAATGTTACTTCATATCGGAACCATTCAAATTAATTAATATTCAACTTATTTCATCCCCGAACCAATAAATGAAAGTGCGATTTTGCTCGTTTTGAAACCATTTTGCTTTTCTTGTTTTGTTACGAATATCACACTTCAAACTCTCCATATGTTTCCTAAAGACAACAAAAGTTAATGACTATAGTAAACAAATATTCAATATAATATTCAACAACTTATATAGAGCATTACACTTACTTGAAGTAAGGTTGTACTTCGGGTGTATTTGAAAGTATGTACAAATGTACTTGCTCCCATAGGTCATGAGTAATACCCAATAAATTACCACCATTCAAAGGATCATCAGTATCATCTTTCATGCATTGTACTTCATGGCGGCCAGGTGGGTTCCCAATTGCATGCACGCCTTTTTGATACTCACTACAAAATTCGATTGCTTCCTCAGCGATGTAGTTCTCTGCAATGCAGCCTTCAGGGCAGTAATGATTGCGAACATACCCCTTCAACACTTTCATGTATCTCTCAAAAGGATACATCCACCGAAAGAAAACTGGTCCACACAATTGCACTTCTCTAAACAAATGAACAGTTAGATGAACCATTATATCAAAGAAAGACGGAGGAAAATACTTTTCAAGTAAACACAATGTCTTAACAAGATCTGTCTGAATAATGTCCAAATTTGAAACATCAATCTCTTTTTTGCATATAGCGTTGAAGAAAAAACAAAATCTCATTATTACATGTCGGACATTTGTTGGGAGGACTAATCGTAGTGCAACAGGCATTAGTTGTTGCATCAAGGTATGTAAATCATGAGATTTCATGCCTTTCAACTTCAAATCATTCATCGACACAATATTCTGAAAATTTGAAAAGTAGTCACCGGGAACCTTTAAATTTGCCAAACACTTGCAAAAAGTTCTCTTCTCTTCCTTGGATAATGTGTAACATGCACGTGGTAGATATGTCATTCTCTCTTCAACAACAGGAGCCAAATTACTTCTTATGCCCATTTCGACCAAATCAAGCCGATAATTAAGTCCATCTTTAGTTTTTCCAGGAATGTTAAGCAATGTGCCAACAATGCTCTCACATACATTTTTTTCAATACGCATGACATCTAAGTTATGCCTTACATACAATGACTTCCAATAGTCAAGCTCAAAAAATATAGACTTCTTCTTCCAGCAATCTCGATCAGCAGTAGACTTTTTTCTCTTATTACCACTATCAAATGACTTAGACTCAAGTTTTCGAAGTATATCTTCTCCCGTCACAGGTAAAGGAGTTGGACGAAACTCCTGAAATCCATTTAAAGACTTTTTTTGCTTTCGAAAATGATGATCACTCGGAAGAAACCTCCTATGTCCGCAATAACTCATTTTTCTACCATTTTTCAAACTTTGAGCACATGTGTTCTCGCTGCAAATAGGACAAGCAAAATATCCTTTAGTGGTATGACCAGACAAATTACTATATGCGAGGAAGTCATTTATAGTCCACAATAATATTGCTCGCAAAGTGAAAAATTCTCGCTTGCACGCATCCCAAGTTCGCACAACTGCTTAAGATCGTCAATTAATGGCTGCAGATAAACATCTATATTGTTGCCAGGCTGCTTCGGTCCAGATATCAATACTGTCAACATTATAAACTTTCGTTTCATACACAACCATGGTGGAAGATTATATGTAACTGTAAGCACAGGCCAACAACTATATTGAGAACTCATATGCTTATGCGAGTTAATGCCATCAGCTGCAATCCCAAGCCTTAAATTTTGACATTCTTTACCTAAATTAGGCCACATGCGATCAACTAGCTTCCAAGATGGTGAATTGGCAGGATGACTTAACTTTCCAACTGCGACCTTTCGTTAATTTGCATGCCAAGTCAGATTTTTAGCAGTGTCAACGCTTTGAAACATCCTCTTAAACCGTGGAATTCGTGGAAAATATCACATGACTTTATGAGGGACATTTACACGTTTAGTTCCATCGTCAGTTTCCTTCTACCTCGATGCTCCGCATTTAGGACAACTTTCTTGCGCTTCATATTCTTTTCGATAAAGAATGCAGTTGTTGCGACAACAATGTATCTTCTCATAATCCATGCCCAAATTTGTTAGATTCTTTTTCACGTTGTACATAGAATCTGGCAAAACGTTATCGCTCGGTAGCATCTCCCGCAACAACTTTAATAATTCTGAAAAACTTGTGTCCGAAAGACCGTATTTCGATTTCAGATTGTACAACTTTACCAAACTAAATAGTTTGGTAAAGATCGTACAACCTGGATACAAAAGATTTTCGGCATCCTCCAACAACCTTTTAAATTCACCAGGATTATCCACGAACTTGTCACAAGCATCATTCACCATGTCAATATTATTACCCACCACATCTTCATCATCCGTATTTATGTGGGTAAAATGACTTTCAGTGTTATTGCTTTTACTAATTCCACTTACTCTAGAACAATCTCCACGATATCCTCCAGACTCTTCCAACTCTTCTCCATGTAAAATCTACTTACGATAATTCGTCAAATCCCTTAAAATATACATGCCCTCTCATTTCTTCAATAGTGCTAAAAAATAAATTTCCACATTCCATACAAGGACATCGAATTTTACCATCTCTATTTGCACTTTTCTTAGTAAATTCTAAAAACATTTCAAAACCCTTTTGAAATGCATCGGTTCTCCTATCCATCCTTATCCATGATTTGTCCATTTTATCTATTTAAATAACAACTAATTAAAACTAATTTAAACAATAATGATTTAAAATATAGCAATGAATAATATATTACTAACAATTTAACCAAAATTTAATAATTAACAAATCAATAATAGAAAATAAATAGATAACAATAAATATAGAGACAACGATAATTACACAACTAATTAATGTGCCAATATTTTACTATATTCTAAAATTAACTACAACAACATAAAATATTTAATAAATAACGATACTATATGAGATTATAACATATCAAATATTTAAACAAACTAACAAATTTAATAAATGGAAAACATATATATATATATATATTTGCAAAATTTAAATGTTTATAACCTAATAATTATAAAAAAAATTATTCATGAAAATAAAATTATATAACTAATTTAATTTAAATGATAATGCAATAACATAAATGTTTAATATAGTTAATTGCATAAAATTACTTACCTTGATAGTGAGTTCTTTTACACAAATCAACTTCAAGCTTCAATAAATTGATGACTTAAATCTTAAATAAATGCTATTTGAATATTTTTTATCACCACTAAAAGAATTTGAACAAGAATTATGGGAGAAATGAATTTGATTTAGAACAAAAATGAAAATATATAAGCAAAAAAATTGCAACGGCTATATTTTTTACAACGGCTACTTTTGCAACGGCTATTTTGAAGGTTTCAGAGACTAAACGTAAGAGCGCCACGTGGACAAATATACACAAAAAGACGACGGTTAAAAACAAACACCGTCGTCGAAAATTGGAAACTTATTAACGTCGGTTCCTAAAGGAACCGTTGTCGATACTTTAATAATAGACGACGGTTCCTAAAGGAACCGTCGTCTATACTCTTCAACATACATGTGGCCACAACGTTGCTGCCACGTGTATTTTAGTCTTTTATCAACAACGGTTGATGAATTAACCGTCGTTTTTTATGTAAATTTAGACAACGGTTACGGTTGAAATCGTCGTTGATATTTTTTAACCGTCGTCTTATTTTATCAACGACGGCTCTCTTTTTCAACCGACGTCTATATAAAAGTAAGGCCGTCGTCAATAGCTATTTTCTGTAGTAGTGATACCACATTTTAATCCACTAAATAAGATGAAGTTTCTGTTTTGTGCTAATAATTTTCAGCCTTTGATGCTCCAAACAACTTATGTACTTATTCATGACATTAATTCAAAATATATTAATAAATAGTTTTGCATTAAATTATAAGGAAAGAGATGATAATCAAAGTTTTATGTTGATCTGTAAGCTTTTAATTAAGGGACAAACCAGGAAAATGTGATTGCCTATATCTAGATTAGCTTCATTAACGATCAATTTACTTGTTTAATATTTAATATTGGAAAACATATTTGCATTTTTGGGTGGAGAAGAATAATATATTCTAGGTTTTAATGTGCTTTTGTATCAATGCTTTTCTTTTGATGTTTTTTTTAATTTTTAGTATAATTAAAAAAAAATTAATTTTAAAAATTACTCATAANTATATTAAAAAAAAATTATAGATCAAGATATTCACAAATGATATGTATGAAAGTTGCTGGCCATCCAACCAATTATATTTATTCTATAACCCTCGTGAATGTTCACCACTTCTGACAAGACATGAAACATTTTTCTTTTGTCGACCACGGTGGAGCTGGTAGTAGAAATGGACAATTAATGTTTAATTTTTTTTGGAAAAAGGACAATTATTGTTAGACTGATCATAAACACCATTGTAATATGTCACCAAGTATATATATAAGTGCGCGAAACATTATTATATCGTAGTTATTTCACTTTCATTATTTTTAAATTTATATATATAAGATGTCATCTTAAAAATTAACATTGCTGATAAATAACTTAAGATAATAAACGGAAAATTATATTATTGTTGTGTGTCCTTTTGAGACTTGTAGTAAAGGTTTATATATACATAGAAAAATAAATCAAATTAGTTATTATAGAATTAATTAATTCCTAATATGATAAGCATAAAAATCTCCCAATTTGATCAAATATGTATTGTAGCAATGTATATGATTAACATCCCCTCAAACTCAAGGTGAATTGGTGGAGACCAACTTGAGTTTGGAAACGAAAATTTTGAAATGAGTGGTAGACAAAAGCTTCATAAAAATATCAGCCGGCTAGTTAGTAGAAGATAAGTGGAAATGTAAGCGTCTAATACCTAAATGATGGTGAAAAAAGTGACAAGTGATTTTAATATGTATGTTATGATAATGAAACACATTATTATAACCAATTATGATATCACTTTTATTGTCACAATAAAGTGGTTTTGGAGAGGTAATTGGAATATTGAGATCCTAGAGTAAACCAATTTAGCCACTAGAGTACTGCAGTATTATTAGTAAGAGCACAATATTATGCTTCCGTACTAGACTACGCCATAATATATTGTTCCCTGCTTTGTCAAGAAATCAAAGAATTGCCTAAAAAGATGCAGTAGCTGGTAGTGGAATAACGACAAACAAAGTTATCTACTTAATTATAATTTGAATAAATATGAACTAAATGACGTTCATGAAAAAGTGTGCCCTTGATATAGCACAAGTGCAAAGAACTGCAATATAATGAGACGAGCAAGAAGCATCCATAAACTAGCTAACGAGGTGAACAATATAAAAAATTTCATGATGAGTAACAGTGAAATAGACAAGACAATCAATCAATTGGCATTAGAAAGGACACTATCAATGTCTTAAAGCTTGACATTGGTCTGAGTAAGATTGTTAAAAATCTTATTATTAGTAAAAAGTTAGCTCGCATAAGCAACTTTAAAGCATACATGGCTAGACTATGATAATGTTTATTAGAAAAAAGAGGTAATTTCTAGACCAATGAAGTAACTAAAAGAGCCAAGGTCTTTCACCTTAAACAATTGTGCAAGAAAGAGTTTGAGCTCTTGAATACCTTCAAAGTCATCATCAGTGATCATATCATCAACATAAAGAAGAAGAATAGTGATATCTTGAACAATTTTACGATGAAACAATGCATGTTAATCATCATTTGACTGAAAACCATTGTCAATCAAGTCAGAATGAAACTTTCAAAACCATGCACGAACAGCTTGTTTTAGGCTATAAAAAGGCCTTGCATAGTTTGCATACTTTACCAGGAGGTAGTTTCATATAAACTTATTTTTAGTAAAATCATCATTAAGGAAATTATTTTTGACATCCATCTAAAATTTTCCATTGAGGTATAGCAGTAAAAGCAATAAAAGAGAAAACCGAAGTCATGCAGAAAACTAGAGAAAAGGCATCCTCATACTCAATTCCATACTCTTGGGTGAATCTTCGAGCAACGAGACGAGCCTTATAATGTTCAATAGTACCATTAGAATGAAATTTTATCTTGTAAATTCATTAGCAATCAATTATAGGTTTACCAGAAGGCAAGTCAACTAGGTCTCATAAAATGGTTTTAAGTTAAAGGTTGAAGTTCTTAAGCCATAACATCCTACCAAGAAGGCTGAGTAGAAGCCTTGCCGAAAACCTTTTCGAAGTTAGTTGAGCCCACCTGTGGCAAACCGAGCCTCAGAATCGGTCTCATCACACTTAGAAGTCTACAATCTAGGTCTACACTTGTAGAAATTGGATTAGTTTGGCCAATTCCTTAGAGCCTCTTAACATGTGCTCATCGATTTTCTGAGGGAAATTTCGATCATCGATGACGGTGAACCAACAAATTGAAGGTATAATCTTACTCATTGCAAGCTCATTTACATTTTGACATATATATTCTTGTATTTGGTTGAGTATGGGAGAAATGTCCAAATGGATTAATAGCTTATGAGGTATTAGGTATTTATAGCTTTTAAGCATGTAGTTTCCTTGAAACACAAGGAAATTGATCCCCAACCCTAATGAACTGGATCACAGTCCTAATTATTTATTAATTACATGCAATTTTTATGTACTTTATTTTTGTCAAATATTTAGGAAATAATTAAATTTACCCCATAAATATTGGCTATCTAGCCAAATCCAACATTGCAAGAGCAAATTTTCTGCTAATTTTTTTTTCCAAACACTTATTAGTTGCATAAAACAATCTCTTATTTGATGTTTTAATAATCATTTTTGAAAAACAAAAAAATAACCAAAGCCCTTGATATTGATAGATTTCGAGACGCTACTTTATTGTTTATTCTTATAGCTTGTCAAAACCAGCTATATATTCGGGCATGGTTAAAATTTAGCTAGGTTTGCATGATTAGAAATAAAGAATTAAGCCATGTGGTTTAATTTTTTAAGCATATGGAAACAATTTTTGAACTCTTATCCATAATATAGGACAAACCAAATCAGAACACTATTTGATCCCCAAAAATCTAACTCAATAGGAAAGTCTAACTTAGACCTCTACTAGCTTCAAATTCTAATTAAATTTACAACCTTTTTTTGTTTTTTGTTTTTGTTTTGTTTTGTATTTTCCATGAAATAAAATTATCTTATGCAATGTATTATTGTCCTCTCTTGAGTTCCCAGTAATAAGTTTTGGTTTTCATCTATTTAATTAGATTATCTCTTTGACTAGGTGAGAACTCAGAGTCTACAAAAGTAATATTTAGCAAAGTCCAAGGATATGAAATAGCTAGAGATGAAAGTAGCAACAAATTTACCATTCGATAGGAAAATATAATAAAGGAACTTGATTTAATGGGAATTCAGAGAATTAATTCATTAAAAGCTAAGGGGTCATTTCTTTTAAAAGATGATTTCAACACCATCATGAGCTTGAAGTGAAAGGATAACATCAAGAACTGCATAGCCCAATTTAACCCTAAACAATTTAAGTTCGGACTAAAGTGACAATTCAGAGGGGGTTTGAACCATGACAATATTCTAAATTTTAAGACTCGATGCCCAGCCCAATGGGTACCAAGCTTGGATTCGGGCTTGGATATCAGGTTCGAAATTCTAGTTTAAAGTATAGACTTGAATTTGGAAATTAAAATTGACATTTTTTTTTAAATCCCAAAATTTGATTTGAATATACTTTTTTGTCGTATTCATGCTAGCTTATTTATTTATCATGTCATATTTTTGTTGGCCCATTTATTTATCGTGTCATAAACAAATTCAACTTAAAGTATAATAAATGTTTTAAATTGATAAATTGTATAAAATTAGAAAAAAAAAATTAAAATTATATCAAATTGGGCTTTAGGCTGGCTCGACATATAGCCCAATAGACCAAGTATAGGGTTGAATCTAACTAAAAATATAAAGTCCTAACTCAATCATAGAAAAAAATTGGACAGGCTTAGGCTTGGGCCATTACTGGTTAGGGTTGAATTTGAGCTTAGTTTTTTCAACCAAGTTTAATCAAGTTTTGAGCTTTTGGATTTTATTTTTTTCAATATCTAAATCCATACATGTTAGGAATAGATGAAAATATAGATTTATCTCTAAAATAAATTTTGCAAATTATAACAAAAAATAAGAGAATTGATATTTTTAAAGCTAATTAATTTGTATTGAGTAGTATTCCTAAAATTGATCAAGTGGTAAAAATTATTAAAATTAAATTTTTAAGTTCAGAGTTTAACTTTGGCCTAGTTAAGATTCTCCTACTATTGTTGGAAAAAAAAATGCAAAACCAATTTTCTTTTACATGTAGGAAAATGTAGAAGATTTTCTTAATTCATCGTGACTCTTGACAACTCATTACAAAATCCTGATGTTTTTTTTTGTCTTTGTTTTGTTTATATTGAGCCATATTTATGTTACAAGTTGATGCATGAAGACACTTATTAGGTTTGTATAGTATAGCCAAGTGTTCATTTGCATGTGGTGTCAAGTATTTACATTACTAAGTGCATGCATGAAAACACTTAATTAGGTTGGTATAGCCAAATATTCATTTGCATGTAATCTTAGCACATGCTTCAACACCATTTGAAATAGACGTCACGGGTAGAAGACAAAATCAAATTAACATAATAAGTTGGTATTGTTGGCCAACGTTGCACTTGTTTTTTGGCCTAACTAGTGTACCAAAATTTAGTATATAACTCAAATTTAATTCATTTTTAAATAGTAATTTAATATGGTATCAAAACTAAAATAATTAGCAATTATAAGTTCAAAACTCAATAACTGCACATAAAATAAAATAAAAATATTTGGCGATCCAAAATAAGCCCAAAAAAGAACTCAAATGAGCTTACATGTGAGGAAAAATATTAGAGATAAAATATAAAAAATTAATGACTCGTTTCTTATTTTGGGATTAGAGCATAAGAGGCGGTTCTGAAATGTCAAATAGATATCGAGGTGTTAAATGGGCCATGTCATCGTATGCGTGCTAGCCTATTTATTTATCGTGTTATGTTTTTGTCGTGCTTGTGCTGGCACGTTCGTGTTCATGCCTACCCATTTATATTCAACAAACATATTTATTTATTATTTATTATAATTAATCCGTTATAAAAGTATATATATCATGTAACTTAAATATAATAATAATAATTTATTTTATAATTCATTAGGCAATTAATATTTACATAAAAGAGAAAAAAAATTATTGTGTGGGTAATTTATTATGATAGAAATAACTGCCATTGAAATTTGATGATTAGACTGTCCGAGCATTCTTGTAGGATTTTCGAGCTTGATCTATTATTCAGGATCAACTGACTCTGATACGAAGTTTCAGACAAATCATCACTTGAGGATTTTTCTGTTGCATATGTTCGGGTTTGATCGTTAACATCTTCAAAGACATAGAGCATTCCTAAAAGACTGCTCAAAAATTTTATTCCCAACGGAATTAAAAAACAATCATAATTTTGAGGCTTTGTGATCCGACCCATTAGGGTTCGGAGCCTGGTTTTCTAAAAGTAATTTTATTAAAATTTTAGAATAACATATTTATGCATCATAAGAACAAATAAACATCTCAATTATGTTGGCACCCTTCAAAGTCTCAATCATGTGCAAATATTTTTTAGCATTTTATTTGATAAATTTTGATTTTGTAGAAATAGTAAAACACTTTTAATTTGTTGAATTTATTATTTGACAATTTGACTTTGTGAGTTATATGTCAAATAATAAATTTATAATGTGATGTTTTATTTAAAATGATTTTTTATTGGAGAAGAATTTGTTTAATACCCATTTATTTGATATGACCATTAATTTTGAAAGCCAATTTTGGATTGCTATGCACTATTAATTTTATTTGGCATTGAAAGTCAATTAATTTTAAATAAATTTTAAATGTTTATAATCCATTCAAATTTTATTAGGTTGAAATGCGTTTGAGTTTTGGGCTTTAGCCAAAACTTTACTGGGCTTTTAAATTGGAAAATCAAATATTGAATTTTATCTTTAAATTAAACTTTTTTAACTAAGAAAAAACCAATATTCTTTTTAATTTAAAACTCATTTATTTTACTGGATTATAAACTTAGACTTTTTAAGTGAGTTTCAGTTGGTAATTCATAATTCATTTCTCACCGATTACTTTTCCATTTTTTTGTTTTGAAATGCAATTGAACTAATCTTGATCCAAATGGAATTCGGACTTTTATTTTATTATTTATATATATTTTTGAAATTTTGCCAAAACATACTTTTTTATTTCTTTCATTGGACCTTTTTTTGCCCCTTTGACGTTTTTCCTTTCATTTTTTCCTTTTCAGCATTTTGCCAATTTTGCTTCTTCTTCTTTTTTTCTCATCTTATTTTTTCATTTTTTTGCACGTTTCTTTGCTTTTCCTTTTTTGCTATTGTCCGGTAACTCGTATGTCCATTAACTTTCGTTTCGGTAATTATACATTGTCTCATACCTGACACCATATCTGAGCATTGAAATATCCAATAGCACCCTAGAATTCATCCAAAAGTCCTTGACCATTCTTGATTTTATATCAAGCAACAAGCAATTTTTTTTCCCATCAAATTAAAATTGAATGTAAAACCATGAACAAATAAATATGGTTCAATCTAGGAGTGTAAATTTTGACCGTTTAGTCTGTACTAAGTCTAACATTTTAGATTTGGGTGGATTTGGAGAGAATTCAGACTGGATATAGCTGAGCTAATACTCTAAACCATAAAGTTCGGTGTCCAACTCTATAGGTATCTAGCTAGATTTTGGGCTAATGTATCCGGCTCGAACTTCAAGTTTAAGATTTAAATTTGAATTTAAAACTCAGTTTAATTTACAAAAATTTATAATTTTTCTTAAAACATATTATATAAGAAATAAAAATAAAAATTAATATTACGATATTTTTATGTACTCAAAATACATCATAAAATTTAAATTATAATAAAAAAACCCAGTGTAAGGACCCGCCTCGGAAATCCCTCCAGATTAACCGGAGAGGCCCCGCCTGAGGAAGATTCCACCAGAACCCTTCGGGGCAGCCGATAGAATCCTCCTCCGAAAAGGAGTTAAATAAACAACAAAATAATAAATAGGACAAAAAAGTTGACAAGATATAAATTATAAAATAAAGTAAGCCATGCAACAATAAGAATTTCATACTCAACCAATAATGTGGGTTTGAAGCAAGTGGAAAAGTCAGCGCCACTAAGTGAGAAAAACAGAAATATAAATGATACAAATCCAAGAATAAACAAAATACAAAGAACAGAGTTTAATACAAGTGAAGGCAGTAGCGGAAGTCAAGTACAGATGCGATAAGCGGATGCGATGCCGACGGTAGCTCACGAGAACCTGCAGCTAGGACCTAGGGAACGAAGTTAAAAAACACAAAACGTGAGATATAAATATCTCCGTGAGTGCTCCTAGATAGCTACAAAATATAAGTTCAGTATTTAAATTCTTTACACTCAAACCTTACGTCACTCAGTTGAAAGGTTCCCCGTTTTGAAAATCATTTCGCAAAACCCTTGGTTTAATCCCCAAAATCATTAAATCATTATAATACAGTTTGTGGGGCGAAAACGTAATTTAAAACGATCATTGAAAACACGAATCAATCACTAAAACCATAAATATAATTCAAAAATAAACATTAAATTTATTCGTAAATCATGTTTGATTAAAATGGCAAATAGAAACATTTGTTAAATCCAAAACTGATTTAAAACCAATACCATAACCCATAAATTTCAAAATCCACAATCTAAAACCATGAGGCAAAATCCATGAATACAAAATCATAACTGCAACCGTGAATCGAAAATCATATAAATCCAAATCGTATAAATCCAAATCATATAAAACAAATCCATATAAATTCAAATCGTATAAATCCAAATCATATAAAACAAATCCATATAACTCCAAAACGTATAAATCCAAATCATATAAATCCAATCCATATAAATCCAAATTGTATAAATCCATATCATTTAAATCCAATCCATATAAATCCAAATCGGTATCACAGCATAGTATCGTCACAGGCGGGGGGAGGGGGTAAACTCATCACAACGAACCGGCGTCCCAAATCCGTCATGGCAGGATCCTCATCATCTCTCTCCCGACACGTGTCCGCAGCAGAGGATGGCATAATACATATAGCGCGCATAATAATATATCTCAATCAACATCTCGATACCGTGTGGTACTCCTCAAAATCATGTTTAAAATCCTCCATCATCGATTATCAACAATTTTTCAAATCCTTTCACTTTTAAACAATTTTCCAAAATCTTCTCTTTTGAAAAATTTTACGAAAAACAATCAAATATTTCGCATATCAGAAAATTGCCCCAAAATTCTTAAATTTCACAAAAGCCATAATTTTTCTTTAAATCACCAATTTTCACAAAATTGTAAATATCCAAAATATCAAAATCACCGATAACCATTTAAACACAAATGCACATTTAGTCTTAAATCATCAATAATTTAAACCATAATATAATATATTTAATAAACATAATTTAAAATGCACAAGGAAACTCAATTAAAACAAATCGTATGCGATTAAATCATAATAATATATAATCCCAAAACGTTTAGAAAATAAATGCACTCACTGGTCTGACGCGTGCTCCTGCTGGATCTCCGGTCCAGCCCTCGAACGTGCACGAACACCTTCAATTTCAAGATTCGTCCCCGCCAATGTTCGGAATTGATCCCGGAAGATCGAACCTCGGCCAGGATTGTGCGTTTTTGAATCGGACCGAAATTGGATCAAATTGAAGGTACAGCAAGCTTGCCCACGACCCCCGGAACGCGTTGGGACGGGAGGTGAGCACTCACTCGCTGGAAAAGGACGAGATCGGCGGCGGCGCGTGGAGGAAGACGGCGGCGGCTGTGGACAGCGCGTGCGGAGGTCGTCGGAGCTCGAGAAACTGCAGATCTGGTCGCCGGCGTGCTCTGAAGCTCATGGCGGTGGCTGTGTACTCCCACTCGCCGGCGATCGGAGTAGATCTAGGTGGAAAGGTGGCTGTCGCGGGTGGTTTTTCCGAGACTTCGCGGCCATTTTCCGACGTGATACGGCAGTCTCCGGTGTCAATCTTGGTACCAAAATGTAGATCGTCGCACCAGTTTTCCAACGGTACCAAGCACGCTCCCTAACTTCACCGGAACAGAGAGATATGGCCGGCCAAAGGTGGTGTCGCAACAGTGCACGGTTGCACGAGTTGCACGAGCCCTCAGTCTCGCTGCAATTTCTGGCGATCTGGGTCGTTTCACGGTGAACCACCGGTACGAGGAGGAAGAGGAGGTTGCCGGCTTCGATTTATGGGTGGTGGTCGGCCAACTCCGGCCACGGTGCGGCAGCTGTCGGCGTAGGAAGAAAGGGCGCGGTGAAGGGAAAAGTCGGGTGAGGTCTGGAAAATTCCAGACTTGGCCAAAATTTAAAGATGCAGACAGGGGCAAAATGGTCCTTTTCCGTCCAAAATATCAGTCCTTGCCAAATTACGAAAAAGCCCTTCGCACTAAAATGACCATAACTTCCTGGTCTTAACTCCGAATTAAGCATACTACTAGTCTACGGACTCGTATCGACTAGCACTACACAACGGTACCAAAGTCAAAGCCAAAATATAACCACACAAAAAGTCAACTCTGAGCCCACTCAAGGTCAAACTGGTCAAACTTGAGATTTTATTATTTTTCACAAAACGGGATGTTACAATTAAATATAAATTATAATTGTTAAGTATGATACATAAATAAATCAATTTATATATTGTAAAGAAAAATGGTGTAGTTTTTGGTTAAAGGCTAAACGTTGCATTTTGCCTTAGTCTATATATTGTTATATTCTTTTAGCAGTCAGGCATAGAATGAAAATTTGGGGTTTTTCTCTTTGGCTTGCCATTAGGGCTCTCTTGGTGTTCTCTATGTAAATACCTTTCTTATTCCTTCCTCTTTCTCTGGTCTTGGGGTTCTAAGAGATCTTTCATCATGAAAGATCTGTGAACAAGGGTTAAAGGGTGTATAGGGTTAATGGGTTAAGGTTTTTTTAGTTGAGGGTTAAATTGCTATATAGACTTGTAATCTTGCAATACAGATAATAAAATAGCAGGGGATCCATAATGGAGCTAACAGAGGACGTAGGCAATTCTTGCCGAATCGCTATAATTTCTTCTGTGTTCTTTTCTTTTTTGTTTTTACTTGCTATATATGTGTGTGTGTGAGGCCTTGTTTTACAACAGTTGTATCAGAGCACGGGTTTTCTTATAGAATTCAGATCGGCCATTTTTTATGTGTCCCTCTCTCAAGAGTTCTTGAGTCTTGTTTTTCTGGTGATTGTTTTTCGAGTTCGTGTTGTCAAAATTCTTTGAAAAAGGCCAATCTTAATCAAGGTTATGAAAGCTGAACTGGACATGTTTAATGGAAAATGCAATTTCCTTCTATGGAGACAGAGAATGAAAGCCATACTTATGCAAGAGAAGGTTGCAAAGACTCTAGATGAGTCATATCTTAAGCCTTAACCAATGAGCAGAAGAAAGACATGGGTGAAATAGCATACAATACGATTATACTTCATCTGGCAAACAATGTTTTCTGGAAGGTAAATGATTCTAAATCTGCATCTTCTATTTGGTTTAAATTAGAACAATTGTATCTGGTTAAGTCTCCCCAAATAAAATATATTTTCTTGAAATTTTTTTTGGATTTAAAATGGATTTTGCAAAAGATCTTGATGAGAATTTGGATGAATTTAATCGGTTAGGACTAGACCTGGCTAATTGTAATGAAAAGTTTAATGATGAACACCATGTTGTCGTTTTGTTAAATTCCTTGATTGAAACTTATAAAGATGTGAAAAAAGTTATTAAATATGGTAGGGAAACTTTAACTACTGAGATTGTTGTTAATTCTTCGGGGTCCAAGGATCTTGAAGTTAAAATTGAAAGGAAAGATTCTGTTAGTAGTGAAAGCCTTACTATTAGAGGGAGGAATTTTAATAGAAATACAATAACTTTTATCCTAGGAATAAGAGTAGGGGTAATTCCAGGTCCAAGTCAAGAACCAGAAATAGGAAGTGTTTCTACTCTAAAAAAGAGGGACATTTGATTAAAGATTGTTTTAAAAGAAAGAGAGAACAAAATGGAAGAATTTTAATGAGCATAGTGATGGAGATGCTGCTGTAGCATCAAATGAGTCTTTTATAGGAGATGTTTTGGCCGTGTCTACACAGTCCTATGATCAAGAATGGATTCTTGATTTAGGGTGCACATACCATATGAGTCCTATTAGAGATTGGTTTAGTAATTTTCAAAAGTGTAATGCTGGTTAGGTTTTGATGGGTAATAATATGCCTTGTGACATAGCTAGGATAAGAGAAGTCTCCATTAAAATGTCAAATGGTATAGTTAGGACCTTAAGAAATGTTAGGTACATTCCTGATCTTCAGAGAAATCTAATTTCTATAGGAGTCTTAGATGAGGCTGGTTACATTTGCAAAACTAAGAATGAAAAAATGAAAATCTCTAAGGGTTCTATGGTAGTTATGAAAGGCATTAAAAGAGGTGGTTTGTATGTCTTACAGGGTCACACGGTTACTGGAAACTTAGCTGCTATTGTTTCTAGTGATAAAACCAGGTTATGGCACAATAGGCTTGGCCATGTTAGTCAAACATGTCTTTAATTCATAAACAAACAGGGTCTGATCATGGGAGACAATATTAGCAGTGTGGATTTTTGTGAGTATTGCATTTTACGAAAGCAACATAGGTTGAGTTTTAAAACTGACATACATAAGTCCAACTTTGTTCTAAATTAAGCCCATGCAGATTTATGAGGTCTTTCACAAACTCCTACATAGGGAGGTAACATATATTTTCTTTCCATAATTGATAACTACTCTAGGAAAGTGTATGTCTACTTACTAAAACATAAAAATGAAGCTTTTAACAAGTTTAAAAACTAGTGTGCCCTTGTGGAAAATCAAACAGGCAAGAAACTTAAAGTTCTTAGAACTGATAATGGGTTGGATATCTCTAATGTAGAATTTGAAAGTTTTTGCTCTAATCATGATATTCAGAGGCATAGAACTGTCATATACACCCCTCAACAAAATGGTGTTGCTGAGAGGATGAATATGACACTTTTAGACAAGGTTAGATGTATGTTGTCTAGTTCTGGCTTGCCTAAGTCTTTCTGGGAAGAAGTTGTTGTTACTGCTGCCTACTTAGTTAATAGGTGTCCTTTAATAGCCATAGACTGTAATACATCATGTGGAGTGGCTATAAACTTGAAATATCAAATTTGAAAGTTTTTGGCTGTCAAGCTTATGCTCATCAAAAGGAGAGAAAAATGGAAACAGGAGCAGTTAAGTGTATTTTTCTTGGTTATCCAGAAGGAATAAAAGGATATAGGCTGTGGTTGTATGAATCTAAAGGTTTTAAAGTAATTACTAGTAGGGATGCTGTTTTTAATGAAACTGTTATGCCTTATTTAAAGACTAACAATGCAAAAAGTGAAAGTGAAGCTCAATTTGAGAATAATACTCAGAATAAGGTGGAGCTTCAATCTTTTACAAGTGACATACAAGAATCTCAACCTAGAGTAGAACCTATTGATGAAACAATTGTTGTAACATAACCAAAAGTAGAAAATGAAGTTGTCCCTGTTCAATCAGATCAGCGAATACAAGATTATCAACTAACAAGGGACAGATCCAAAAGGCAGGTAAAACCAACACTAAGGTTTGGATATGCTGACCTTATCTTTTTGCTTTAGTTTCTTATCAAGAATTAGTTGATAATGAGCCTAAAAATTATTTAGAAGCTATAAACAGTGTGTATGCTAAATAGTTGAATGAGGCAATGAAATATGAAATAAACTCTCTTCATAAAAATCAAACCTGGAAGTTAGTCTCTAAATTAAAGAATCAAAAGATCGTTGACTGTAAATGGATTTTTAAAGTCAAAGAAGGGCTAGCTAATAAAGATCCTGTTAGATTCAAAGCTATACTAGTTGCCAAGGGCTTTACTCAGAGAGAAAGAGTAGATTATAATGAAATATTTTCTCTTGTAGTAAATTATACTACTATTAGAGTAATTCTAGCTTTGGTTGCTCATTTCAATTGGGAATTGGAACAATTGGATGTTAAAACTGCTTTTTTATGTGGTAGTTTAGATGAAAAAATTTATATAAGTCAACTTGATGGTTTTACTGTTAAGGGTAAACAAGAATTGGTTTGTTTATTGAATAGATCCTTTATGGTTTAAAACAGGCTCCACGACAAAGGTATAAAAGGTTTGATCAATATGTTACTAAAATTGGTTTTAAAAGAAGTAAATGTGATATGTGCTTGTATTATAAGGGCTCTTCTAGAGGTAGCACCATATATTTACTGCTATATGTTGATGACATGTTATTGGCTAGTCAAAACATGGAAGAAATTCAAAAAATAAAGAGGAGTTTTAAATCTGAATTTGACATGAAGGACTTAGGTCCTGCAAAGAGAATTTTAGGCATGGATATTGTAACATCCCGTCCCGGGAAGATATTGAAAATTTCTCAAAGTTGACCGAGTTGACCAAGTTTGACCAAAGAAAGGCTCGGGGTTGACTTTTTGTGTGAGCGTGCTATGGTTTTGACCGTGGTACCGTTGTGTAGAACTAGTCGATACGAGTTCGTAGACTAGCAGCACGCTCGATTCGGAGTTAAGACCGAGAAGTTAAAGTTAAATTTGTGTGAGTGGCAATTTGGTAATTTGGTTGAGACTGGACTTAAAAGGACGAAAATGCCCTCATCTGTCTTTTTAAAAATTCCAGAAAATTCTGGAAAAAGAGGATTTTTTTTCCCCGTAGCCCGACAGTCACGCAGCCACACCCGACGCCTTCCACCTCTTCGCCGAGTCTTTTTCGCACGCCGGTAGCCGCCACACCGTGGTCGGACTTGGCCGACCACCACCCCTAGATCAAAGCCGGCAATCTCCTCTTCCTCCCCGTACCGGTAGTTCGCCGTGAAACGACCCAGATCGCCGGAAATTGCAGCGAGACCGAGGGCTCGTGCAACCCGTGCACTGTTGCGACATCACCTTTGGCCGGCCATATCTCACTGTTCCGGTGGAGTTAGGGAGAGTGCTTGGTACCGTTGAAAAGCTGGTGCGACGATCTACATTTTGGTACCAAGATTGACACCGGAGACTACCGTATCACGCCGGAAAACGGCAGCAAAGTTTCGGAAAAACCACCCGCGACAGCCACCTTTCCACCTAGATCTACTCTGATCGCCGGCGAGTGACACGACACAGCCACCACCACGAGGATCAGACTGCTCCGGCGACCATATCTGCAGTTGGCCGGACTCCGATGACCACCCCACGCGCCCCACGGGCCTCCCACGCGCCGCCGCCGTCTTCATCCACGCGCCGTCGCCGATCTCCTCCTTTTCCGGCGAGTGAGTGCTCACCTCCCGTCCCAATGCATTCCGGGGGTCGTGGGCAAGCTTGCTGTACCATCGATTTGATCCAATTTCGGTCGGAATAAAAAAAATGCACAATCCCGGCCGAGGTCCGATCTTCCGGAACTGATTCCGATCAATTGCGGCGACGAATCTTGAAATTGAAGGTAGATTCTCGTTCCTTGCATCTTCAATTTTGTTTCGGTATAAAATTTGCTGAAATCGGACTTGAAACGGAAAAATCTATATATTTTGGAAATTTTTGCTGATTTGGAACATTTTCGTAAATTTTGGAAATATTGGGATATTTCATAATTACTAAAATATTGGGCAATCCTAGTAATTAGTATTTTAATCTTATAATTGGAAGCTCAGAGGACTTTTATGAGCTTTCATTCAATTTTCGGAATATATTATGTAATTGAATTTAATATGATTGTGTGGTTGAAAACCGCTTGGGCGAGGAATTATGCCGCCAAGCTGGGTATTGCTAGCTTGGGCGAGGAATCATGCCGCCAAGCTATGGATATTGTTTTTATTAAATTGTTGGAAAAGCCCTGATGGAAATTAAGTGTGTTTGTATATGTGATAACTGAGAAATGTACATTAAGTTTGTAAATGTGTTTGTCTGTAGCGTATTTGGTGTAATTATGTTGTCGGAACTACAGGTAGCTTGATCCCTTTGAGTAAGGGTATGTAGGCAGCTCAGTTTTCATACTGAATCCAGCTACGGGAAAAATATAACAGATATATTGTATTGCGAGTGTTGAATTAATTATTGAGATGTGGTTATTCGTGTGGGAATTTGCGTGCTGATAGAATAAATATGGTTTAGGACTAGTTTTCCTTGCAGGCTTGTAGTTTTGCTTTTGGGGAGTGTTAGTAAACAGCCGAAATGCTGCCGAAATTTTAATGGAATTTCCGGCAGTAGAGAAAATCTTTCGGTCTGTTGGTTGTTATCTCTGTTTAAAAATGGTTCAGCGGACTTTCACGACTGCTTATGGCTTAGTGGCAACATTAAGTCACGCAGACATGATCCAAGCGGGTCGGGTCCTGTCAGATATTCTAAGAGATAGAAATAAAAGAACTTTGTTTCTAAATCAGAAAAATTATTATGATAAAATTTTATTTAAATTCTCTATGCATGATGCTGCACCTGTTAGTGTTCCTTTAGGCAATCATTTTAATTTGTCTGCTAATCAATGTCTTTCTAATGAACAAGAAAAGGAAGATATGCTAAGTGTCCCTTATTCTAGTGATGTGGGGTCAGTTATGTACACAATGATATATACAAGACCTGATGTAGCACATGCTATAAGTGTTTTGAGCAGGTATATGGCCAATCCTGACATAGAACATTGGGAAGCTTTAAAATGGCTTCTCAGATATCTTAAAGGCACTACATGTGACGACCCGGATCTAAAAAAGCTAGAGCAAGTGTGGGCGGGTGCAAAGGACACTTGCAGGCTACCTTACTGGCATAGCCAGAGTAAGTGTGGGCGGGTGCGAGGCACTGGCAGGCTACCTTACTGGCAGAGATCGGTGTCCAATCCCACATCGCCCGGGTGTGGAAGGGGGGTCATGTGGTAATGGTTCAAATGTAAAGTGAGCACTCTCTTAACAACCAAGGCCTTTTCAGAGCGTTTGGCTCCAGAGTTGGAAGAACTCTAGGGTTAAGCATGCTTCAGTGGGAGCATTCCTAGGATGGGTGACCCCCTGGGAAGTCTGACCAAAAACTCCATACCGTCTGAAGTGCGGTGGCTAAATTGGAGACAATATTGGTTGAAGAGAGAGTGTGGTGTTACACTACATAAAATGGTTTAATGTTTAAACATTGTGATGAAGGGGTAACTCTAAAAGGATATGTAGATGCTGATTTTGTAGGTGATAAAGACAAGAAGATCAACTACTTCTTATGTATTCACTTTATGTGGGAGCTGTGTTAGTTGGAAATCACAGCTGCAACCAATTATAGCTTTATCAACAACAGAACCAGAGTATATATCTACAACTGAGACAATAAAAGAAGCACTGTGGCTGAAAGTTTGTTAAATGAACTAAAATTATTAAATCACAAGGTAACTATTTTTTCAGATAATCCTATATTTCATGAAAGAACTAAACATATAGATGGTAAGTTTCATTTTGTAAGAGATGTAGTTGAGCTTGGGCTTGTTCAAGTTGAGAAGATTCCTACGGAATACAATCCTTCAGACATGGGCATAAAAGTTGTTCCTCTGATCAAGTTACACAATTGCTCAGAATTGAACCTGGTTGACGATAGGGGTTTAATAGTTGTGAAGTTGATGTGTGGTTCTTGCTATTTTTTAAATTGTTAAATATTTATGTATCAAGGTGGAGATTGTTAAGTATGATACATAAATAAGTCAGTTTTCGTATTGTAAACAAAACGGTATAGTTTTTGGTTAAAGGCTAAATGCTGCGTTTTGCCTTAGTCTATATATTGTTATATTCTTTTAGCAGTGAGGCATAGAGTGAAAATTTGGGGGTTTTCTCTTTGGCTTGCGATTAGGTCTCTCTTGGTGTTCTCTCTGTAAATACCTTTCTTCTTCCTTCCTTTTTTTCTAGTTTTAGGGTTCTAAGAGATCTTTCACCATGAGAGATTTGTGAGCAAGGCTTAAAGGGGGGTAAAGGGTTAACGGGTTAAGGTTTTTTCAGTTGAGAGTTAGATTGCTGTATAGACTTGTAATCTTGCAATACAGATAATAAAATAGCATGGGCTCCATCAGTGGAGTTAACAGAGGACATAGGCAATTATTGCCCAACTTCTCTAATTTCTTCTATGTTCATTTATTTTCTGTTTTTACTTGCTATATATGTGTGTGTGAGGCAGAGTTTTACAACAATAATCAATAATAGTGCAACAACATAAATTGTAATTAATAATAGTGCAATAATATAAATTATAATCAAATATATTGTTTATACGCTTTATAAAATTAGCTATTTATTAATTATATCAAATAATAATATGAGTTGCACATGTTAAATAGATTGTTTATATATAGTCATGTAAAAAAAGTTCGAAAATCCAAAGCCTGTTCAAATTCGCCTAAAAAAACTAGCCTGAATTTAGCTCCAATTCGAAACTGTCCAGTTTAGTCTTAGACTAAGCTCGGACTTTAGATTTTTAGTATAAATCTAGCTTGCATGACCCATTGGGCTACTCGTTGGGCCAGCTCGAAGCCCAGTCCAAAGCTTATCCATTTTGGCCAGCCCGAATCCTAGCCTGATATAATTTATTTTAATATTTTTATATGTCTAAATAATCATTGGTACAAATTATAAACCACATTAAATTAACAAAAAATGATAAAAAAAATTAATATTAATTAAGTATCTATGTTATGTATATACATATATGTATAACAACTATTGGTCTGAATATTAAAAATTGCTATGCAATTGAATAATTTATTAATTCAATATGTATAATAAGATCAAATTTATTATATTTGAAAAATGAAATTTATAATTTTTTTATTAGAATTTATTAAGATTTATTATGTAATTTGAGTGCATAAAAATATCATAATATTTTTTTAATTTTTATATAATATATTTTAAGTAAAAAAAATTAAATTAAATTAAACTCTGGGCTCTAAATTTAGGCTTAAACATTAAACTCAAAGCCCAAGCCAGATACTCAATCATGAAACCTAGCTTAATATCTATAGAACTGGGCACAGGGCTTTAAGATTTGAAGTATTGGCCCGGTCCAGCCTAGCCTGGCCTGAAGTCTCTTCCAACCCGAACCTGTTTGAGCCTGCCCAAGCTTGAAGTTTTGGACTCAGACTGGATTGGGCAGCCATAATTTACACCTTTATATATACACAATAATAAATAATTAACTATTAGTTTTTTTTTTTTATCATTTTTGTTAATTTAATATAGT
Source organism: Ochetophila trinervis (assembly GCA_003254975.1). Taxonomy (NCBI): domain Eukaryota; kingdom Viridiplantae; phylum Streptophyta; class Magnoliopsida; order Rosales; family Rhamnaceae; genus Ochetophila; species Ochetophila trinervis. Next base: position 22,992 of record QANX01003293.1, read on the forward strand.
TTATGATTTAGACTAATAGATATTGATACATATAAAACAATTAAAATAAATTATATCGGTTTAGAATTTAACCAGGCCAAATAGGCCGACTTTAGACCGACCTAATAGATAGCAAAATGAGTCGGACTTCGGATTGAATCTATATTAAAAATCTAAAACCTAAGCCCAATTTAAGGTAAAATTGAAGAGTTTCAGGCTTGAAATTGGGCTTAGACTGAAAATTGGCTGAATTTTTTCTGACATATTTGATCGGGTTTTGAGTTTTTAAACTTTTTATTACGTGCCTAGTTCAACCCAAAGCTTTCAGCTCAGCCAATACAGGGCAAGGGTTTATATTGACAAAGCCTGATGCAGATTTCCCCAATTTCAAAGGCACATCAACGTTCCTTATTCATACAGTCCAATTTAAAGGCAGTACGCAACCAGTTCACACCTCGATCCAGCTTGTTTCTTTTGCATTGCTGATCTCCATTAAAAGTAAAAACACCACAAGATCCTAATTAAAGATCCTAATCCAATTGTTAAAAGTAAAAACACCACAAGACCCAACTAATTCTTATGTCCCACATTCAATTAGCTGGCATAACAGTCTCTCGAAAACTATATAATTCTATATATGGGAACGAATTGTTAGTCAAGCGTGAAAGTAAAAGAGAAACAGAAAAATTTACATCCACACAAAAAGAAAAGTTGTCTTTAACTGAGATAGTTTTTTAGCAACATAAAACTTACATAAACAGAGGATCCTAACACATACATTATAACCCCTTGTTTGAATTCTATAAATACCGAGCTTGAGTTCGGAATAATTTTATCATATTGATCTTATTCCATAAAAATTTGGTAAAATCGATTAAAAAAATTAAGAGAGAGAGAGAGAGAGATATCAACATGGAAAAAGCAGAGGCTGATGAATCACTAATAGGGCAAGCAGAGGGTTGGCAGCAAATGTCTGCATTTGCAGGCTCAATGGTCTTGAAATGTGCGGTGGAGCTTCGTATTGCTGATATTATACACTCGCATGGTGGTCCAACCACTCTGTCTCAAATAGCTTCTGATATTCCCAGCTCATCTTGTCCAGATATCTCCTACCTCGAACGCATTATGAGACTATTAGTCCTAAAAAACATCTTCACCGCGCATCACCCATCGGACGGTGGAGAAACTCTATACGACCTCACACATCTTTCTAGATGGATATTATGGGACTCCAAACCAAGCCTTGTGCCGTTTATACTTTTGGAGAATTACCATAGCAAATGTGTCAAAGGTGAAGGTGCAGGTGGTCTTGCATTGTTCAAGGAAGCCAATGGCTGTGACATTTGGGACTTCGCATTGACAAACCCCGAGTTTAACAACTCCTTTCATGATGACGCTGCGTCAACCACCGTTGATATTTTGATGGATGTGTTTTTACCAGCATATAAAGATGAACTCGATAGTATAGGATCAATGGTGGAGATAGGAGGTAGAACAGGAAGAGCTATGCATGAAGTAGTGAAATCTCATCCGCATATCAAAGCCATTAACTTTGATCTACCACATGTCATTGCCACAGCTCCAGTTTTTCAAGGGGTTTCTCACATTGGAGGTAACATGTTTGAGGCAATTCCCACTGCAGATGCAGTTTTACTTAAGGTAATAATTAAATTATAATTAATCTTTTATTTACGTAGTACTCGTTTTTTGTTTTTTGTTTGTTTTTGTTTTTTAATTACTGTTTTTATATATTTATATATGCAGGGCATACTACATAATTGGAGCGATGAAGAGTGTGTGAAAATTTTAAAAAAGTGTCACAATGCAATAGCTGAGAAAAATGGGACAGTTTTAATTGTGGATAGTCTTCTTGAACAAGATGACAATAACATATCGGAAAACTCGCAAATCATATCGGATTTAACAGCGACGACGGTATTAACCACCGAAAAAGAGAGAACAGAGGTGGAATGGAAAAAGTTGTTAAAGGAAGGAGGCTTCCCCCATTACAGAATCATTAAATTTCCAGCTAAACAATGTATTATTGTGGCATATCCAATATGATAGTATATACCAAAAAAGATACATTTGTTTTCATTAATTAATTAAAATGAAGCCAGCCCCACCATATACTTTGTTATATATCTCGGTAATTTATTTATTTATTTTGTGGCACTCAATGGGGCTGTCTTCAAGGAGAATATCTGTATAAATTTAGAAATTGTTTGTGCATATCTTTAAATTTAAGACGTATATGAGATTATTCACTTAGAAAACTATGTGACCTATCCTTGGGAGAGACTTCAAATGAAACTCAATCTTAGGACAAAATTAACGTTTAAAACGTTCCCCTAAATTTAATTTTGAGATTACTTTTACGTACACGGCGCATAGATATTAGGCTCTATCACATTCTATGGTATGTTTTAATTTTAATCATAGGAGTGGGGTAATTGGACATTTTCGACATAATGTCCATTAAAAAAATCTCAAAATCTTTAACATGCTTGATCCATGTTTTTGTTTTTTTTGTTTTTATTTTTTTATTTTTTTATGAGGCATTATTACACATCAAGTTGATAAATAATATTAAATTAATTAACATAAAAAGAACATGATTCAATATATCGAGATTTAAATACTGCATGGTGTTCATTAAAAAAATTGCAGAATTAACCCATAGATTTTGAGTCGGCCCTACTAAGATTTTTATTTCTTTGGAAAATGTTTTTATATTAAAAAGTTTCTTTTAAGTTTGTCACGAGGGCCTTACAATTCTCTTTCAAATGCACATTAATTTATGAGGCATTATTGCACGATTAAACAATTTAAAATAAAAATTATAAAATAAAAACCCTTCTGATCAGTACCTGATGAGGTCTATATTATGCTTATCTTTCAACATCCTAGTTGCCAACAATAATCTTTGCTCTTTCCCATCTTATAATCAAGCAGAGATAGAGAGCCAAAAAGAAATGGAAGGAGGAAAATTTGATGCTAATTTTCTGAGCGGCCAAGCAGAGATTTGGCAACTCATGTTTGCCTTTACAGGCTCAATGGCACTGAAATGTGCAGTACAACTTCGTATTGCTGATATTATAAACTCTTACGGAAAACCCATCCCTCTGTCACAAATAGCTTCTCATATCATTGATGCACCCTGTGTAGAAATCTCCTACCTCAAACGCATTATGAGACCGTTAGTCCGGAAAAAAATCTTCACCGCTCATCCTTCATCGGACGGTGGAGATGCTCTTTATGGACTGACCGAAACCTCAAAATTGCTACTGTGGGACACCAAGCCAAACCTCGTGGCCTTGATACTTCTGGAGAACAATCCATGGATGTTGGCTCCATGGCAATACCTTAGCCACTGTGTCAAAGATGGTGGCCGTCCATTCGAGAAGGCTCATGGTTGTGATCTATGGAACTTTGCATCGAAAAATCCTGAGCTGAACCAGTTGGTCAATGATGGTATGGGATCTATGGTCAACTTCTTCATGGAGGCGGTCCTACCAGCCTATAAAGATGGGTTTGGTGGCATAGGATCATTGGTGGATGTGGGAGGTGGGACCGGAGGTGATATGTATGAGATTGTGAAATCTCATCCGCACATCAAAGGTATTAACTTTGATCTGCCACATGTCATCGCCACAGCACCAATCTATCCCGGGGTGTCTCACACTGGAGGGGATATGTTTGTGTCAATTCCTAATGCTGATGCAATTTTCATCAAGGTATTAATATATGTTTCTCGTACATCGGGACATAATTTGTTAATAATTTCTTTTTTTGTTATTTAAAAGTTAATTTTAAGAGGTTTGATTGAAATTAAAATTAATTTTTAAATTTTTTAATAATAATATATTCAATTACAATTATATTTTTGATTTAAAATATTTTTTTATTTTTTAATAAAAGTTAAACAATGCTAAAATTGACTTAAGCTAAATTTCATTGTAGTTGAAATTAATTATATATTTAATCAAAAATACTTTATTGGGCAACGTTGTCTATCACATGGAAAGTGATAACCCATTGCAGCAATCTGATAACAGTTATTATACAAATATAACAACTGCAGTGAATTGTCATCTATCAAATGGTTGGTGACTTTCACTACTGTTATAAAAAAAACTTGTATTTTTAATTTCTATAATTGAAATATTTGTTATGCAGTCGGTACTTCATGATTGGAGCCATGAGTTGTGCGTTAAGATATTAAAAAACTGCCGAAAAGTAATACCTGAGGAGATTGGAAAAGTTATTATTGTAGATGTTGTTTTTGAGGAAGATAACAAAGACCCATTTGAGGAAACACGAATAATAATGGATTTGGTAATGTTGGCACATACTACTGGAGGAAAAGAGCGGACTGAACTTGAGTGGAAAAGAATATTAGAGGAAGCAGGATTTTCTCGTTACAAAATCACCAGAATTCCAGCTATACCATCCATTATTGAGGCCTATCCCATCTAGTTCGTACAAAATTATTCTTGTTTTGGCAACTTCATAATTTGTATGTGCTTATTTTGTGTGTGATATTATTTTGTATGTGATATTACAACATATAATTATTTCCATTGGATATTATTCCTTTGATTATCTTCAACAATAGAATGTATTTGCTTGGTAAAAGAGTGAATATTATATATCAATGGTCCTATATTTTGTGTTAGAAACAATACAAATTAACACATGCTAACCAGACACACAAACAGTAAATCTAGCATGCTTTATGCCCTAAAACTATACACAGATAAAACATTGTAAATCATATTATAATACCTCGCAAAAGCAGATTCTTCAATCCTCATTGATACAGATTGGCAGAAGCATAATGATCACAACAATATCTAACCCATTTCTTCATAGATAGTCGAAACATAACCATCACAGAGAACAAGTAAGTTCTATAACCTAGTGCACATATATACTCTTCTGTATTTATAAACAATAGTCATATGCTAGTCATATAACTCATCTCCATAACTTTATACACATACAAAGTAGTAATAATAATAATAAATTAATAATAATAATAAAGGTTAATTCCAATTAGATCTCTTGATATTTGGCTTAATTACAAGTCGCCTCCTAAAGTTTGGAAAAATTGCAAAGACCTCCCTTACGGAGAAATTCTGTCCATCCAAAAACTTTCTCTCTCCTAGGTCACACATAAAATGACATTAATACTCTCAATCATTAATATGTTATTTTATGATTCAAAAGTATTAATATCTTTTTATATGTGACCTTAGAGAGAGAAAGCTTTTGGATAGACATAATTTTTTCCGTAAGGGTTTAAGTCAAACATCAAGGGTCTAATTTGAATTTACCATAATAATAATAATAATCGAAATAAGGTTCAAAAAGTAGTGTTAGAAATCCAGAATCCCAACTAGGTTGGCACCCTAGAAAAACCAAACCACTTTCTGTCCAATAACATTAATAAGAAAAAAGAATACAAGAAAGTTTGGATCTTGAAATTACAAAATCCTACGAGCCTCATTAAAACCTACTACCGTAAAAACTTAAAAGAAAAAATCAGTAACAGGAAAAAGAGTACCAGTGATAAAGACAACAAATACAAATCGAATTCAAAAGTAACCCAAAAATAAAGAAACATAAAAAACAAGCTAAAAAAATCCATAAGTATGTAATTCAGAAAGGTCATCCACATAAGTTGATGAATAGAAAATTGGAAGAGCATAACTCCAAAACTCTCTGTCAATAGCAAGAGCATGCTTAGACAAAACACTGGCCACTCGATTACCCTCTCTCTATAAATATGTGAAATATGAAATTGTATAGACTGAACATAATGTTGACAATTAATCATTCACTACGACACAAAGAGGTCATATACGGTGTTCCTTAATTCTATATGAACGTCAGTATTTCGAGATCACCGACATTTGTCTTCTAAAACAATGCATATTAAATTTGGGAGCTATAAATAAAACGGTTCATCGCATATAAAAAATAAATATGACAGACCCTATCAACAAATACATCAGTTTAAAATGAGGATCGTCCTACTTACATGTAGTTGACATGTGGCTGACACTTTGGCAATGTCATCAATTATATGCGTTGGTTTCTACTAAACCAACGTTGATGCTGCAATCTGACATGTGGATGACACGTGTCTTGATCAGCATGTATAAATGTCGGTTCCCTTGCAATCAACATTTTTGTTTATGGGTTAAAGATGTCAGTTCATGTACAAAACTAACGTTTATGCTGCAATCTGACATGTGGATGGCACCTATCTTGATCGGCATGTATAAATGTCGATTCCTAGGACGTTTAGTCTACAAACCGACATATATGTTGTCTTGTCCATGTGACATTGTAAGATTGAGCTTAAAACATTGGTTTGGTATAAGATCCGACGTTGATAGTTTGTTGTCCACGTGGATAGACATGTGACAGAATCATGGCAACTACATTTAAACTGTTGCAAAAATAGTCGTTGTAAAAATATAGCCATTTGAATTTTTTCTTATATATATGCATTTTCTATCAAATTAACTTAATTAAGAACAAATTCTCTCAATTTAAAGTCTCTCATAATTTTCTTTCAAGTTTCTTTGGTAGTGATTAGAAATATTCAAATTGCCTTATTCAAAACTCTAGCAATTAATTTGTTAATATAGAAGTTGATTGTCAGTAAAAAGTTCACAATTGGATACATTAAGCATTTACTTAATTGCAATATCATTTAAATTAATTAGTTATATATTATTATGCATTTTTTATGAATTTAAAAAATTATTAATTATTAGGTTATTTCTTATTTAAATTTCGCATTCATATATATATATATATATATATGTTGTGTTTTTTAATAAACTAATTTGTTTGTTTAAATTTTTGAAATGTTAATCTCATATAGTATTGTTTTGTATTACATATTTATTTTGTTATAGTTAATTTTGGACTATAGTAATTAATTGAATTTTTTTTATTGTATTAAATAATCATTTTTTCAATCATGTAAGTAATATTATTTTTTATATATATGTTGTCAATTTAATTATGAGGTCTTAAATGATCTAGCTAGTCATGATTTGTCATATATTTATTGTTATCTGTTTATATATTATTGATTTGCTATAAATTAATTGTTTTTTAAATTATTAGTAATATATTATTTATAATCTACTTTAAAATAATTGTTGTTTAAATTAATTGCAATTAATTATTGTTTAAATAGATAAAATGGACAAATTATGGATAACAATAGATAGGAGAATCGATGCATTTCAGAAGAGTTTTGAATTTTTTTTAGAATTTAGTGAGAAAAGTGCAAATAAATATGGTAAAATTCGATATCCTTGCATGGAATGTGATAATTTATTTTTAGGCACTATTCAAGAAGTCAGATCACATGTAATTTTAAGGGGTTTGATACGAATTATCGTAAGTGGATTTTGCATGGAGAAGAGTTGGAAGGATATCATGGAGATTATTTTAGAGTTAGTAGAATTAGTTAAAGCAATAACACTAAAAGTTAATTTATGGAAATAAATATGGACGACGAAGATGTGGTGGGTAAAAATATTGACCCAGTGAATGATACTTGTGACAAAATCATGGATAATCCTGGTGAATATAAAAGGTTAATGGAAGATACAGAAACTCTTTTGTATCTATGTTGTACGAAATTGAAATCAAATATGATCTTTTAGACAAATTTTGTTTTGAATTATTAAAATTGTTGCGGAAAATTTTACCGAGCGATAATGTTATGCCAGATTCTATGTACAATGTCAAAAAGACTTTGACAGGATTGAGCATGGATTATGAAAAGATACATTGCTGTCGCAACAATTGTATCCTTTATCGAAAAAAATATGCATTGTAAGAAAGTTGCCTTAAATGTGGAGCATGGAGGTGAAATGAAACTTATGGTGGAAGTAAATGTGTAAACATCCCTTATAAAGTCATGTGGTATTTTCCACCCATTCCATGTTTTAAGACGACGTTCTAAACTGTTAAGACAGCTAAAAATTTGACGTGGCATGCAAATGAACGAAAGGTTGCAATTGACAAGTTAAGTCATCTCACCGATTCACCATCTTGGATGCTAGTTGATCTCTTGTGGCCTAATTTTGGTAATGAATGTCGAAACTTAAGACTTGGGATTGCAGCTAATGGCATTAACCCATATAAGCATATGAGTTCTCAATATAGTTGTTGGCCTATGCTTATAATTACATATAATTTTCCACCATAGTTGTGTATGAAGCGGAAGTTTATAATGTTGGCAATGTTGATATTTGAACCAAAGCAACCTGACAATGATATAGATGTTTATCTATAGCCATTGATTGACGATCTGAAGCAGTTGTGATCCAAACTTGGGATGCATGTAAGAGATAATTTTTTACATTGCGAGCAATATTATTGTAGACTATAAATGACTTCCCTGCATATAGTAATTTATCTTGTCATGCCACTAAGGGAAATTTTGCTTATTCTATTTGCAGTGAGAACACATATTCTCAAAGTTTGAAAAATGATAGAAAAATAAATTATTGCTGACTTAGGAGGTTTCTTCCGAGGGATCATCTTTTCCGAAAGCAAAAGAAGACTTTCAATGGATTTCAGGAGTTTCGTTCAACTCCTTTACCTATGACGAGGGAAGATATACTTAGAAAACTTGACTCTAAGTCATTTGAGAGTGGTAATAAGAGAAAAAATCTACTGCTAATTGAGATTGCTAGAAAAAAAGTCTATATTTTTTGAAATGTATGAAATCTCATGATTTACATACATTGATGCAACAATTTCTACCCATTGCAATAAAATCAGTCTTCCCAAAAAATATCAAATATGTGATAATGAGATTTTGTTTTTTCTTAGACACTATATGCAAAAAGGAGATTGATGTTTCAAATTTGGACATTATTCAGACAGATCTTGTGAAGATGTTATTTTTACTTGAAAAGTATTTTTCTTCGTCTTTCTTTGATATAATGGTCCATCTAACTCTGCCTTTGGTTCGAAAAGTGTGATTGAGTGGATCAATTTACTTTCGGTAGATGTATCCATTTGAGAGATACATGAAAGTGTTGACGGGGTATGTTCAAAATTCGTTACCGCCCATATGGCTGCATTGCGGATAACTACATCAACAAGGTTTTCATGCAACTGGGAACCCGCCTAGCTGTCATGAACAACATTGTGTGAAAAACGAAATTGGTGATCTTTTGAAAGGTGGTACTAGAATAAATAATAGCCATGCACTACAAGAACAAGTATATCTCTACATACTTTCAAATACATCTGAAGTACAACCTTACTTCGAGTAAGTTTTATTTTTTTTATTAAATATTTATTTAAATGTTGTTTTATTATAGAAATTAACATTATGAGTTTGACAATTTGAAATAACTTTGGTTTGCTTTAGGAAACATATGGAAAGTTTGAGGTGTGATATTCGTAACAAAACAAAAAAAAAACAAAGGTTTCAATACAAACAAAATTGTACTTTTATTGCATAGTTTCGGAATGAAGTAAGTTTAATAAATGTTGGCTAGTATTTTTGTACTCTTTGTTACATTACATAATTGAGGCATTTACTAATATTATGGATTCATTTATGTAGATTCAGAAGGAGTTGAGTGAACCATATAATATTGTGTCACCAACATTGAGGTGGATAGCATTGGGACCACGTTTTGAAGTAATTCATTATTCAGGCTACGATATCAATAGGATTCGATACCATACAATTGAAAGAGACAATAAGCATGTTACATAGAATAGTAGCGTAAGCTTGGTGGCTCAGATGATGCAGTATGCAAGTGCAAAAGACGACAACTCAAAATTCACCGATATGTTGTTCTATGGTGTAGTGGTTGACATATGAAATGTGGATTACGGTAAATTTTAAATCTTGGTGTTCAAATGTGATTGTGTTGACAGCAAGCATGGTATTAAGAAAGATGATTTCAAATTCACATGTGTCAACTTCAACAAACTTGGTCACAAATCTAATCCCTTTATTTTGGCTTCCTAAGCAAAACAAGTTTTTTATGTTAAAGATCCTTGTGATTCACAATCATCGGTGGTATTAAGCACTCCTCATTACACACAGATCGAATATTCTAAAGAAGATGCACTTGGAGACATTGCTATGATTCACACTCAATTTGCTTCGCAAGATGAAGATCGCACTGCAGAAAATGAAGACTGCAAGGAAGTTTGTGTTCGTAATGATTGAACCAGAATATGGATTAAAATAAAGAATAATGAATGTGTGTTTCATTTTGTTCGATAAATTTACTATTTATAAATTTTTGTTTGATATATTAAATTATTATTATTAATAAAAATAATGAAAATATTTTATTGCATGGTATTATAAATTAATGTAAAATATATAAGAATAATAATAATAAAAATAAGAAGAAATTCAACTACAATATTTTAAATTATTATTATTAATTGTTTATAAAAATATTCATTAATAATTAACAATATTATTTAAATTATTTAGGGTTAATAAAAATATTAAAATTATTAATTGTTTATAAAAAAATATTAATATTTTGCTTGTTATAGTTAATAATAAAAAATTAAAATTAAAATTAAGAAAAATAAAATTAATATATTACATATAGTTATTAATTAATAGAAATTATTAATTAAAAATTAATACATCGATTTGTAAAGCAACCAATGCCTATTAATTAACATAAATTATTAATTAAAAACGGCGTCGTTTTTGTTATATACGTCGGTTTTTTTGGTAGGCACGACGTTTTAAAAACGATTCTATTTCATGTATATACGTCGGGCCATTCTATATACATGAAACAACGTCGTTTTTGTTAAATACGTCTGTTCCTTTGGTAGGCCCGAAGTTTGAACATTTTCATACACACGTTGGTTCCTATGCTAGGCCCGATGTTTATAATGTAAACGCAGTCATTTTTGGAGCGTGTTTTGGTGGTTTACACGCCTCCTCTTCCATTTTTCCGTCATTTTTCTACAAACCCTTAGTTAATTCTGAAAAAACTCGAAGCCAAGTCGCCGCCAATTGATCCATTCCTATTCTTGCTCGATTTTTGGTCAGAATAGTGCTTGATTTCATGCCAAAAACTTTATGATAAGTACTCGGCAACCTGTTTTAGTTGTCTTTTGACATGTATTGTGAATATATGAACTCGGTTGTTCGTTCATTATTTGTGAATATATTGTTTGTACCTGAACTTGGTTGTTTGTTCATTATTTATGAATAATTATTTGTATATGAACTTGGTTGTTTGTTCATTATTTGTGAATATTTTTTTCTTTGTACATTATTTGTTCGGTTGTTTGTAATGGATTTGTTTGGTTGGAATAGTGGGGTTTGTTTAAGGCACGAAATTGTTGGGTTTTTAGATTGAACCTGAAAAATCCGAAGGAAGATATTAATTTGTTTAAGTATATGAATTTAAGGGTTTTGTGGTATATGAATTTGTTTAAGTATACATGGAATCTGAATTTGTAGTATGAATATGTTTCGGCGATGGTTTTGTAGGTTAATTTAGTTGGAATTTTGAATATGGTGTAAATTGTCTTTGATTTTGTTGTTGTGTATATATAGTTTCGTCGTTTATTATTTGATTTTACGTCGGGCCTAACATAATTTAAAACGACGGATGGGTATACACGTTATTATTATGATTTCGTTGTTTCTTGAATTTGAAGGATATCATAAAAATTATGCCCAAATTGTTAGTTTAATTAATATCAAATTTATACTGTATATATTAATTGAATTTTTATACTATATCTTAATTTTAAGTTGAATTTTTTGAACTATATATTAATTTTATATTATATATTAATTGAATTTTTATATATTCCTCTGTCTTTTTTATTGCTAATGTTAATTTTATACAATATAAGTTTATTGGTTAATTTAGTTTTTGCTATGTTTTGTAGATATGGATCCAAATGATGCTCCTACTAACAACCTTAAAGAACTAGACTCCTCCTCAAATAAGAAGCAAAAGAAGGGTAGAGGACCGGCAAAACTACAGGATATTCGTAAACAAATTGCAAGTGGAGAATTTGGCCCCCTAGTATACAATGAGTACGATGTTAGAGTGAATAATTTCGGACAACAGCAATCTAGATACGAAGGTACTTTGGCTTGAAACATGACACTTATCAACTACAAAAGTTGGAATGAAGTGTCACCTGAATTGAAAAAAAACATTATAGGAGGTAATAAATGTAAGGATATATTTTAGTTTTAATTAAATTTTATTGGTTGATTTATTTTTTGTTATTATAATTATATAACTAATTAATAATTTCTTATGTAGGATCTTTTTGGAAAGTACAACTCATTAAAGCACTAGACTTTGATGGATTGTGCTGAAAAATGACAAAGATTCAAGAGTTTCATGTACACAAAATTTGTGTACCCCTACCAAAAAACAAGAAACATTGAATCTTTTGCAGAAAAATATAGCATCATTATTTTACAGGACCAATGGGAAAATTTTGTACAGTAGCGATTGACATCGGAATGGGTGGTAAGTAAATGTTAAAATTAGTTTTATTTTTTGTTAAATTATTATTAACATGTTATGTAATTAATCTTCATTTTTAATCTTGCAGGAACTTCATAAGCAATGCTCAGCATTAAGAAAAAAAAATATGTACAACCATCGACTAGCATGTATTGGATTTGCTAGGGCAGAGTACAAAGAGGTGTGTTAAACTATATTTTAATTTTGGTTAAATTGTTTTAATTGACTAGCTAGCATGCAAATTTTTTTTGTTTTAATATAATTTATTTTTATATGTGTAGAGGTTGAGATTCAGCACCAATGATCCACCTTTTTGAGATATTCTATAGAGGTTGGGTTATGCAAATGAGGAAGGAAAATTCCTTACACCAGAAACTGCTGCAGTTGCAGAAAAAATTGTAAGAATAATTTTGTAAATATTAACTTTTTTAATGTTTCATTTAATTAGTTAGGCAATACTTACATTGCGGTTGGAGAAAATAGCTCGTGGTGAGCTAAATATCGAGATAAATTTGCCCAACGATATTTTGACTCACATGCTGGGTACTCTCGAGCACAGAGGGCGAGTACAGGCAAAGGGTAAATTGGTAACCTCCACTGAGTACTGGCATTTTCCATGATGAAGAACCCAACAAACAAAAGAGAAAGAAAGTGCGAAGGATGAGTAGATAAGACAACTCTCACAGGTCATTCGCGACCTCCAAAAGAGTAATGCTTTGTTGTCTGCACAGCTGGCCAGGACACATGATGACTTTGTGGCAAACCGTAATCCAGATTTAATGACTGATTAGTACCTGAACAACATTTGGGAGGGCGCAAATATTCCTGATGAGGTGCAGGAGCTCAGTACTCCTCCTCCAGCATCGGTACATCGAGATCCCTATCCCATGACATCTGCAGAGGTAATAATTTACTTAATTATTTGTAATAATTAATATAAATGTAAGTTCTTAATATTTAATAATTGTTGTTTTGTAGGGTCTACAATTCAACATTGCTATATGCACTAGAGAAAATACAGTGGCAGCTGAATTTATGTACCCTACGACCGATCCAAAAGTAGTATGCCATGGGATACGATTGGGGGATGAAAATGTGCAAGTCAATGTTGTGGAGCCTTTCCTTTACCTTTTTTGACATCACATTAGTAGAATAAGCTAGGTGTCATTCTGCCCCTGGCCTATATTCTAGGAGGTGGAGATAGCAAAGCGAGCAACAAAAGGTAAGGTAACAGCTCATTCAGACTCAAATAGTATGCCACATTCGTGTCACTCATGGACATCTCCACCAGCCAATAAAAGTCAATGTGATATTTTTACCGCTAACCTGCCACCGAAGCTGAAATTGATGAAGATGGTAGTTGCTACCTTCTTCAACAAACCATGTGTAATTCAAATTTGATAGAAAGATGATAGGCAATTCTCATCTTGCACTGCTGCCAAAACAAAATATCGACATATTTTATCATATGTAGGACTTTGGTGTTGATTGCGTCTTGCTATATATGAAGTAATGAATTAATGTTTGAAGTTATAAGTCTTTTGATTTTTAAAATGTACTTTAATTATAATTGTTGTAATTTTTTCTTGCAGAGAGCTATATGAAGACATGATCCGCACTACACAGATTATGTTGTTTGTTTTATTGATCCATGTGTGGTGCAAAGTATTAGGCCTGATATGTTGGCGTCCTAAGCTGATAGATTGATTTAACTATGGAAAGCTGATCATGACTTCAAGAGGATATGGTTTATTCAATTTCATTGTCTGTATGTTCTAATTAAATGCATTATTATTACTTTGATAAATATATACGTAGTATATTGGACATTTTTAACATTGTATTTTATATTATGCTCTTTGGACACTTGGTGTTGTGGATCCGTACGAGGAGTATGCTTAGTTTTTTGATTCTGTCAACACCGACGCTCGAGATGAGTTCAATCAGTTAATAAATAAGTAATTTAATTTATTAATTACCTTCAAATTTATTTTTTATTCTATTTTAGTGATTAAATTTGTTTTTAATTATTTTTTTAATTTATAAAATGATATATATAAATATAAGAGCTTGGATATTATAGAATGAGCCGAAGGTGCAAAGGTTGAGGAATAAATCATTGGCTTGGCGAGGCAGAAATGTAAAGTGTACTTAATTGTTTATTTCATTTTTGTTAGAGTGTTAGAAATTGTATATATTAATATTTTAACTTATTTTTTTGTAGGCACCATTGCAACCGACACATCTAAGTGTGCATATTATGTATGCATAATGATGAGAGAAATAATAAAAATCGATTCATCCGCACTACATTCTCAATTATATTTTACTGTAAATATAATTTTAGTATCATTTTAAATTTACATAGAATATTATGTTTAAAATATATGTTTACTAATGCATTAATTATTTGCTTAATTTTATATTAGTTTAAAAATTGTGTTTGGGTACAAAATTTTATGGATAAATTTAGGGAAGAATGTGCTACATATTTTCTCTAAGGCATTTCTAGTCCCTTAATATTTTTAAATGTGTATGACTGACTAAATAAGTATATGTATGATTCTATTTGTTTGGTTTAATTAGTAATGTATACCATTTTTGTAATTAGAATTGCTATTTTTATTAGTATTGTTGTTTGTATAATTTATGTAGAAAATTTATTATTTATATAGCTTTTTTATGTATTAGTGATTATTTTTTGCAATTGAAAACATATTTTTAAATAAAATTTTATTAAAAATAAATATATTTAATATATAAAAGTCTTTATTTTGTCTGGATTTTTTTAAATTATTATAGAACATTAAATACGATGGGCTTGAAGCAAACCGATGTATATACTAATATGATCGTCTCAAAGTGAACCAACGTAAATACTGTAAATCCACATGGCAGCTAACGGTTGTGGCCATGTGAACTATCACTATAAACGTTGGTTCGTTGTCCAAGCCCGCCGTAGTTGTATGTGCCACGTAGCTTGTATATGTGTCGGTCATTTTAAATGCCCGTCATATTTAGTGTTGCCCCATGGCCCTCCATATGGCTTTAACAGAGTTAAATACAACGGTATGATCCTGAAAAAGGTCGGTCTCTAACCGTGGTAGCTGTTTGGGAATTTATACGACGTCTCTTTTCACGACGGTTTGGATTCACTGAAAACGCCGATATTTACCTGATGTTATTGATCCTTTTGTTTAGTTGTTATTCTAGCCCTGAACTTCCAAGGATATCTCTCTGAAGACGTTGAAAATAAATCCACAACAAAGGAAGAATCACATTCTAACCATATTCTACCCTAGAAAAACTGTTAAGCCTTTTCTAGAGCATAAAGCGCAACATCCAACTCCGCCTCAAAAGTGTAAGCCTGATCTAGAGGAATAGCAAAACAACCCTGAACAAAGCCTCTAGAGCTACGAAAAATACCCCCACCTCCAGCAACTCTAGGAGCACCCACGGAAGCACCATCTATGTTGATTTTAATCCAACTCGGTGGAGGCAAATATCAATATACAGGAATAACCACTGGAGCCTTCCGCAACACTGGTTGCACTTTTAATTGCCTTTTAAAATTGATAAATCTGAAACTGAATTATGCATTGCACCTTTTTGCAACCAAAACAAAAGCTCTAGAAACTGGCACAAAAATCCCTTTATGCACCTACTGATTCCTTACATACCAAATAATAGAAAAATATATGCATAACAGGAGCTTTGAACAGATTAGCAATTTGAGGACTCAACACAACCAAACAAACATAAGAAAACAAATCTTGTGGAAAATCAAAATAACCTATAGCAACACCAAACCTCACACCCATAAAACCCCAAATAGCCAAAGCATAAGGAAAAATACAAAAAAGATGACACCTTGAAGCCAAAGAAAAACCCCTACGACACAAAGCCATATCAACCGACACTTTCCTACGATAAAGCCTTTAACAAAAAAAAGACCTCATAGAAGGAACAAAATAGACCCATAAACATTTGTTCCAGTTAGGCAAAGAAATATTAGACAGCATAAAAGCATATACCGATTTACAAGTAACTTGACCATCAAAAGTATAAGGCCAAACTAACTTGTCAGACTTATATTTTGAAACCTTGACCTTTCCAGCTCAGAATAAGTCAAAGCAAACAACTCTGGTAAATCCCAATTGAAATCATTATCCGGCCAATCACCTACCTTCAAACCCAGATCCCAAAATGTTGCTTTAACATCAACCTTTGAGACTAAAGGCTCACCCAACCAATTATCTCCCGACCAATGATTCAATGACAAGAAGAAAAAATAACTTGCTGCACCTCCCTAATAATCAGCCAAACAAAGGAACGAAGGTAGTATCTCCTGTCAAATTTGCCTATAAACCGTGACCTCAGAAAAACATATACAAAGGAAACATCAGTCAAGACTTTCTATGCCAACTTGCTAACCAAAGCCTGATTAAACTTAACCAAAATTTTGACCCCAATTCCCCTAAAAGGCCGAGGAAGGCAACAAACCCACTTCAATGTAACAGATTTACGCACCAAAATAGAACCTAACCAAACAAAATTATGCATAGCAACATTCAAACTTTCCAAGAACTCAATAGGCCACTTATACACATAAAAAGAATGAATAAACAAAGAAGTTACTACATAGGTCACTAAGAAAACCTCACCAGCGTATGAAAGAGACTTCCCATCCCAAGATTAAGTAGACCAATAAACTTGTCAGCAATTGGTTGTAAAACTCTTGCAAAGTGAGCACTACAAAAAATAGAAACACCCAAGTACTGGAAGGACCAAGATCCATTCCTGATTTCCATTTTCTAATCCTTAACCGCCTCGCAGCTCAAACTAAAGTACTAAAATACAACTTGAACTTATCCCAATTAACCTGCAGCCCAGAAATAGCACCATAAAATGTAAAAGTCTACAGTTTTACGAAGGTTCAAATTCGAGCAACAAGAAAACATAAGAAAATCATCTGCATAAAATAAATGAGACGGAGCATTAACATATCTTGTAGCAAGCATATGAGTTATGTCCTCTGAATCAATCAACTTGGTTAACAAACGTCTCAGGAAATCCTCTGGCAACCCAAAATACAGAGGAGATAAAGGGTCACCCTGCCTAACTCTTCTTTTACAAGCAAAATAACCAACCAGCGAACCATGATCAAGAATAAAAATCTTAGCATAATGCAAAATATCTACTATCCATATATAAAATCTCATTGAAAAAGAAAAAATTTCAACAAAAATTCCAATTCAAAGTATCAAAAGCTTTGCAAATATCAACCTTCAAAGGAACATTTCTACCAAAAACATCCTTGACAAGCAGATTAACACATTCAGAGGCAGTGGTTATACAATCAGTGATATTTCTACCCAGAATGAAACAAAACTAATGGCATGCCTTTTAGCAGCCTCACAGTAACATTAAATTAAAGGTCAAAAAGTACAAAAGAGAATAAGTGAAAAAAACAAACCGGCCTCATTAAAACCTTATAACGTAAAACCCCATTGGAAAAACCGTTATCAGGAAAAAGAGTTCCGGTATTACAAAAAACCCTATCAAGAAGGAGAAAATGAACATAATTAACTAATTTAACAAAACTAAAACAAACAATCTCCCCGTAAATCTTTAGAATGAGCAGAAGCATAGAAATGAGGCAAAGAGTGCCACTACTGATCAGTAGAAATCTGCACTCCAATCTTAGAAAGAATATATCAACAACAACATTTCCTTCATGATAAATGCGAGTGACCTTATGATGAATAGTAGATAGAAAGAACAAAAAATTGGATTAGCAAGCTTTGTATTTCTAAGCATAATAACAGAAAAAGAGTCATATTCAATCCAAATAGGAACCAAGCAAAAGCTTTAGCCTTTTCAATGTCAAACATGATCGCTAAAAGCTCAGCTTTGAAGCAGAAACAATTCCAACGTTAATAGCATAATATCCCCTAACCAAACCTTGATAATCACGGAAAACTCCACCGCCACCCGTTAGTCCAATCGATCCATTGGTAGCACCATCAATATTCATTTTAAACTGATTAACCAGAAATCAATACTAGAAAACCTCCAAAATCCATGGAACTTTGGCCGGTTTTAAAGCAAAACCCAATTTTTTAAGGATCATTAAGTCCGAAACTGAATTATGCATATGATCATTAATAATAGAGTTTGCTTCATGAATAGCACGACCAAGAACCACAAGAGCACGACATAAAAGAATAAAAACATCTGAATGATAAAATTGATTACGGGCATACCATATAGCACTAAAACTCGCAATTGTAGCCTCGTGCCAGAGACCAAAAACTTGACTGCTCATATAAACTGAAGCAGCTGAAAGATAAAATTGCAAGCAAGAATCAGAAACATCCACCTTCTAACTAAACTGAGTAGAGATATAAGACCAAACAACCACGAGGAACGGGCAAGAAATAAATAAGTGCACGAAAGTTTCATTATTCCTTTTACAAATTAGACACCGAGAAGGAAAACTGAAGCTCTGATCTCTGAAAAGCTCTTCAATAGGCGTCAACAAAATAAAGAACAAGAAGGAGGAACATATTTCTGCCAAATCTTCTTGCACCAATCCGAAGAGACCACAGAGTAACCCAAATGCTTGTAAAAGAGATTGCAAGAAACAGTTCCTTAAGGAGAATGCATCCAAACAAGTCTATTCGAATCTTGGATATCCCAACAGAAAAAAAAACCATACTATTTGTCGCTTTTGGAAAATCTACTTGGATAAAATCAAGAACAACCTCTTGTCCATCCGAGATAGAAACACCTGAAACACAAATATATGGTTCCCATACCTAATTCTCCAAATCAACTAGATCTGCAAGAGGGCGACCAATCCAATTATCAAACCAGAATTTCACTTTGGAGTCCTTCCCAGGTATCCAACAACTCTCCATTATAAATTGATTATAAATATTATGAATAGGCGGCCGTATAGAGAAAGCTACATAAAAAAGCTGAATTTGCTTACCTTTGTAACCTGAAACACAAATATTTGAATCCCATACTCGATTATTCAAATCAACTAAATCTATAAGATGGCGACCAATCCAATTATCAAACAAGAATTTCACTTTGGAGTCCCTCTTAGGTATCTAACAACTCTCCGCTATTAATTGATTATAAAGATTACGAATAGGAAGTCGTATAGAGAAAGCTGCATAAAAAAAGCTAATTTTGCTTACCTTTGTAAAGGTCTCTCAAAGAACTAAAGATATAAGAATCCTTGGTTAAAAACTTCCAAGTCAGCTTGCTAAGAAGCACAATATTAAAATCAGCAAGATATTTAATACCCAAACCACCATAATTCCAAGGAGAGCAAAAAGAAGACCAAGAGACTATAACCGGCTTCTTAAAAGAGTATAACCGATCCAAAAAAATTCCTTATAGCTTGATTTATCTCTTTCAGCAAACCCAAAGGCCATCGATAGATAGAAAATGTATGAACAAAAGCTAAGATGATTACCGAATTAATTAAACAAAGTCGTTCTGCAAAAGAAAAAAGCTTTCCTTTCCAAGACTCAAGATTAGAAAGGATACGATCTACCAAAGGCCTGAGATGCGATAAAGTAAGAGCACCCTTGAATAGAGGAACACTCAGTTATGAGAAAGGAAAATACCCTTTTTCATATTGGTAATATGCATTAAAGAAGTTTGATGAGTTGCAGAAATACTAGAGCCAAAGTAGATATGAGACTTATCCTAGTTAATGTATTGACTTGAAAAAGAACTATAAAGATTAAGACCCGTCACAATTCTCTAGATATTAGCTTAAGTATCCCGACCTAAAAGAATAGTGTCATATGCATAGAGAAAATACAAAGGGGCTATTCAATGTTGAGTAGAAAACATCGGGATATAAGTACCAACCTTCACTAAATGAAAAATATATCTACTTAAAAATCTTCTGCAACACAAAAATTAAGCAGAGAAAGAGAATCACTTTAACGAACACCGCTAGAACAAGGGAAGTAACCCACAGGGGAGCCATTTAAAAGAATCAAGATTATGGAGGAATAAAAATTGGACTTCAAGCGAGAAATCCAAGTCTTAGAGAAACCAAAAGCTAAAAAAATTGCAAAAATAAAATTCTTATCCATCGTGTCAAAAGCTTTTCAGGTGTCAATTTTCTGAGCCACATTGCCTCCAAAACACCAGCGACAAATTAAATTAATGCAATCGAAAGTAGCTGCTATAAACTTTTCAATATGCTGGACACGAATAAATCCAAATTGATTACAAAAAACAATTCTATTTGCCACCTCTACTAACCGATTTGCCAAGATTTTAGTGATAATTTTATAAAGGAAATTGTCCAAGACAATCAGACGAAATTTCTCAATGACCACTGCATTTGGTTCCTTAGGGAGAAGCACCATGAAGTTGGAGTTCAATCTAGGTTGAATAAAACCCGAAAGAAAAAAGAATTTTATAGTAGGAACCACATCAAACTCAATCAAATCCCACACAAATTGAGAAAATAACACAGAAAAACCATCAAAGCCTGGAGCACTGTTCGAGCATTGATTTCACTGTCTGGGTGGTCAGAATAGCTAACAAAGCGTCATTCTCCTCATTTGTAACAAGCTAGGGGACAATTATCCAGACAATGGAAAAATCATCAAAATTAGAATTTCTGCTCAAAAAAAGAGATTTATAAAAATCCACAACATGGTCTTCAATTCTATCTTTGTGATCATAAATAACACCATCAATCACCAAATGTGAAAAGGCTTATTAACTTTTCAGAATGAAAGAGAGCATGAAAAAAAGTAGTATTACAGTCACCACACTGCAGCCATTTAAGGCAACATTGATTCTTAAGCCGTGCTTCATCCCTTGTTAACATTTGATCACGCTTAGCATAAGCCTACAAATCTTTATTAAATAAGCTCTTAGAAAAACCATTAGCAGAAATTTCCACTTGAATCCGAGCCAAAGTATGTTGAGCATCAATAATGCGCTTAGTCAAATTACCAATAATGACATTGTTCCAACTTTTCAAACTAATCTTCACAGATTTAAGCTTAGCCATAACAAGCAATTGGATTCTTGAAAAACTATGATGGCCAAGCCTAATTAACCACGTTCAATAAATCTTCATGATCACTCCACATAGAGTGAAATCTAAATGGAAAATGACTAGTAGCCGAAGCTAAAGTAAACTTCAAAAGAATTGGATTATAGTCCAAAAGTTGACGAGCCAGGAAATAACTTTTTAGAAACCCAAACAATCATGCAAGCAAAAATCACGATCTAAGCGACATTCCATAAAACTCTGGAGACCCCGACAAGCGTAAGTAAAAAAAAGACCCCAAAGTATCAACATGAATTAAATCCATACCATCAATGGCCTTTTTGAACTCATTGAAAGAGATAATAGACGGAGCAAAACCATTCTTCTCATGAGCACCGAGAACAGAAGTAAAATCACCATTAATGGACTAGAGAGCATTAGACAAATCCTTAATGTTAAATAAACTCTTCCAAAGAAAACACCTAGTCTTATGAAACACACTTGCATAAATGAAAGTTCAATGATTATTCTCCCCAAACAAACTGAAGAAAACAAAAATTCATTGGGAATCAGACTAGAAAACCAAAACAATATCCAAACGGGTAAAAACCAAAATCTAGAGAGTCGAATGACCATTCTCAACCTGATTAGAGGAAAGAAACCTGTAACCCAAAGAAACCCAAAAAGAAGGATGAATAGAATCCTAACTCACCAGAGGCTCCACAATACTAAGCAAAGAATGACATGAGTTAAACAATTTTCGTTAAGAGCCCTTTGAGTAGCCAAGTTGCCTAGGCCTCAGCAATTCCAAAAAAGAATATTCATGGGCGCATATGAGAAGTAGCGCTTGTAATAGCCTTGCTTATACCTTCTGTTGTCTTCCCCTGACCAACATTTTAAGCAAGACAACCACACCTCCAAGATTTTCCACCTCTAATAGAGCTATCGATTTCAACAACAAGAACAATAGCAATGGGCTCTTTGTCATAAGGGACATTTGCCAAACCAAGACTTAGCATAGTCGTGTTTTTATCCATCACCAACATCCCTAACACCCACATAAGGAACTAGAGTTGTACCATTCAAGTGACTAGAATCTAGAACATCATCCAAAACAACATTAACGTCCTCTTTATCATTTTCCATTATCTCACCTTAAGATTTTGTATTACTGATATTTAACTTATCCAATGAGCTAAAAGGAAAAGAAAAAGAGCTCAAAGCTTGATTAACAATGTGACTCCCTTCAAGCCATCTTGATTCAA
This sequence comes from Ochetophila trinervis, assembly GCA_003254975.1. Classification (NCBI taxonomy): domain Eukaryota; kingdom Viridiplantae; phylum Streptophyta; class Magnoliopsida; order Rosales; family Rhamnaceae; genus Ochetophila; species Ochetophila trinervis. The sequence goes on from QANX01003293.1 coordinate 45,821, forward strand.
AACAGCAAAATGATTACTGACTGTTAACTATTTGTCTCAATATTTTTTGAAGTTGTGCCTGTTTGTATAAGCCTATCTGAAATTGAATTTTTTGCTTTCTCTACATTCACATTCCTGTTGTTCACTAAATTAACATTTTCAAAAGAAACATGATATTTTTGCCTATACACGTGTTTAACAGGAAGATCATTTGTATTCTCTTTGACTGATTGCTTTATACCTCTATCCAACAAACAATAATCAACAGCTACATGTCCAATGTTATTACACACAAAACAAAAAGCATGTAACTTTTCTTACATAACTGAAATGTAGGACCACATGTTGTCTTTTTCAAAGGCTACAGCCTCAAGTAAAGCACCACAAAGATAAACATCAATAAGAATTCTTGCAAAATGTCATAAATTATCTAAAAAAGTGGAATCATCAATCCGCAAAGGAATACCCACCACCAAGCTAAGTCGGAAAAAATTAAAATATGCAAATATGCCCATGAAAAATCATAAAATTGAACCCATATTTGAGTATTTGTTGCTTTTGTTGAGCCTGATTAAAATAGGACCCACTTCTGCATAGCAATATCCTTGGTTTAAGATTAATAGACCCTTGCGTCCATAACCAATTCTTTTTAGCTTCTGAAGCAAGAATGATGTGAAAGTGGCAAGCGTAAAGTCATAAGTTGCCAAACAAACTTAAGCTTAGAAGTTAACTTTTGTAACAACCATGGCTTACATCACCTTTTGACAAAAACGTTCTCTCAATCAAAGAGTACTTACACACCTCCGTCCTTTCCTCAAAGGGATTAGCATAGACTTTGACGACCAGAATAACTTTTTGTTTCTTAGAAAGAATAACTTTTTAATTCTCCAAGGCAGGTAAAATACCCAAGATTCATATATTACCTTAAACCGCCACCACATAAGAGACCTTTGACATCAAAGAATTCAACTTAGCAAGATGATCCTAAGAGATAAAGGGAACACTGAATTTGTTTGCAAGCAACGATCCAACAGAAAACAAAAGCTTCATGGATTTATCGGGTACATACCACTTTGCAACTGTGTGAGGCGTGCAATTGTCAAAAGTTCCAACGGAAGTTCGAGAACCTAAAACAGCACCATTATTAACAATGACCCCAGATGTGACTGGAAACCCCTCCAAAGAGGGGATCAAAACAAAACATTGTAAGTTGCAACTGCAAAACCAAACTAGACAGCACCAAATGCAACAAATCCAAAATGATGAGAACAAAAAACCAGCAAAGCAACCGTGAAGATGAGCCTAACAGAAGATCCCCATGGAAAAAACCAAGATTATAAACAAAACTAACAAATCAAAAAACCAAAAGATCAAATGAAACAGTCTCCAGAAAACTAGCAAAAAGTTACAGCACCACCACCAGAAGACATCATCGGCAAAAAACCGTTCACAAAATCACGTTACCACCATGCCCTAGCCGAGTCGCCTACAACATAGCTCTAAGAAACTCGAACATGTTTCATCAGTAGTAGTAGTAGTAGTAGTAGTAGTAGTAGTAGTAGTAGTTACTAATAATAATAATAATAATAATAATAATAATAATAATAATGAATTACTTTAAAAGCCTAAAGGAAAGGCATCCCAACTAAGTTGGCACCCTCTCACCCAAAAAGCCAAACAAGCAAGCTTTATAATAATAATAATAATATAAATTTGAGAATGAGCCAATTGGGCTTTCTATAGGTATTAGGTCCTTCAGTATATTAGCCCGACTAAAAATTACAGAGAGAATGTACCCAAGGGCTTCACTGCAAAATTCTGTGACCAAAATTAGTCTCATTACTAGTAAAAATAAGCCATTGCAAGTGAGTATCATAATTATGGACAGTTCATACGTTTAAATTTTAACATTTTCCCATTTGGACTGTATAATTATCACACATACTAGTAGAGTCACTCACTCCTAAATCTCCTAAAATAAGATACCATTTCATTTAAGCACATTGCATGCTGATATGACACAACAACATACCCTACTAGGTAGTAGAGATTCTCCCAGTAAATCTCTCAAAACTAGATACTATCTCAACTGAGTAATTGCATGTCATACTCTTAGTCTATGTAGTAGAGATTTTCCTTACCATACACGATTTCGCAGTCGCAAAAGCATGTTGTATATCGATAGAATATAACAACGTACTCAAACTAGGTAATAGAATTTGCCATGATACATGTGAATCAACATACACAAACAGAGACTTTAGTCTCAAATAGGTCTGCTAGCATAAGTAGCAACAATATGTATAATAAACATCTCATAAATTATACATTGAACCGCATACATGCATGTATTGCTCACAAAGCAATACTCAATAACACTATCACACAACAAGGATATTATTGCATATTACAAACTCTCACTGAGACATAACAGTTTCAACTGCTCCACAATCTTACATAAGACACATGCTCCAAAAGATTCTATAGGCTAGCCTTTGGTAATGGATTTGTCACTATGTTGTACTAGGTGTTATATAACAAAATGAGGTACTGTTGTGGAATTATCACAACATATATCCTGATAGGCATACCGATGGAGTCAATAACTCTCAAGTAATAAACAAAATCATGAAACCAAACAAATAAGACGTTGCCTAAAAAAATGCCACATATTTTGCCTTTACAAACAAACAAAATTATGCAAACAAACATTGACTATACAGTAGCTCCCACTGCCATAATAAAAAAATTTCATTACTGGACTTTTAAACATCCACACAACCATCATAATCAGTATCACATTTTCTACTACATCAAAATAATGGTGCAACAATTTCAAAAAAATATGGTTGTTTCATAATATACACGACCAAGAGTACCATTCAATTATTTACGCAAACACACCCACAATATAAACAATATCCAATGGTGTGGTTTTTGGAGTACACATTAAATTGTCAACTGTAGAAGAATATTGGGCTACTCTCATTTGTCCATTAGACCTGGCAATGTATCGTAACGTGTTCGTGTCTTGTGGTACTCGTGTTAATGTCAAAATTTTCTCACCCAAACTTGATCCATGAAGCTTTCATATTGAAGTATGTAAACCCAAACCCTTCATAAAATTATCATGCAACTCATTGCCCAATCCGTTAACACGTTAAACTTATTTGCAAATTTTTCTTTTTTTAAAATAAAAAATATATTTGATTAATAGTTCATACTCCATACTAAAAAATAATGAAGCACACATATTTCTATCATTTTACAAACCAATAGTATAAACTAAAACAATTAATACATGCCAAACAAATAACAAGAATCCTTACCATGGAGCTTTGTATAAGTCCATTCAACAAACTGAATTTTATAATGAGGATCCAAAATCATAGCGATGGCAAGAACCAAACTATACTTGGACCAATACTTTTCAAACTTTAAACTCATTAAAATTCCCATCTTTCTCAAAAAACTGTCACTCCCTTCTACAGCTAGTTTGATGTTATGTTGGATTAAAAATATCTTATGAAGGAGCAAGTTTAATGTATGGTACTTTGTTCCATAAACAAAGAGTTGACCTCATAAAAGCAACCCAAAAACTTAGATATTTTTTTCTATTCTACTCCTTTCTACCAAGGAATGACAAAATTAAAGTTGGAATCAGCCAACTCCAAATTAAAATATGCTCAACGATAAAAGAATTGCACTATCAAGCATAAGACTGGTTGAGTTTCCATCTAGTGGAAACACCCAGTTTCAACCTCTTTTATTATCCACTATTCAAATTATGAGCACAACAACGAACATGAAACAATTTACCATCCAATAAGAGTACTCCTCTAAAATTAAAATTGATTTTGTAAAATATGAACAAACAAATCATTATAGAAACATTATCCAAAGTAATGGAAAATAACTTTTTCTCAATGCCCCAATCACCTAGCAGTGAGTTAATTATATCAAACAACGCAACACCAATGTGTGGAGCTGGCATATGACAAATATTTAAGATTCTTTTTTGTAACATCCATTCATTGCCAACAAAGTGGCTAGTGAGAGTTAGATACCCTTAATTGGTTGCAGAGAACCACAAATCAAATGTCAAACATACCCTTCCTTGAATTGAATTCGATATATCTTGAAGGTTTTGTTTCTTATTTTTAAGCATAGTCAAAGTTAATGCTTTGGCAATATTTCTAGAATGCAACTTGAGGTCCAGAGAAACATACTCAAATACCTTCCTTATACCTTCATATTTAGCAAAGTTGAAAAGAAAATTATTCATAATCATGGCTTCTATCACTAAATTGCAAAACACCTCATCGTTAAATTTTGGAGATCTCAATAAAAGATTCATTTTAGATTGTGATAAAAACATTTGCATGGTATCGCATTGTTTATTTTTAGGACAACCTTTCAAGTGATTAAGAATATTACATGTTCCATGAGTAATATCACAAATATATACTATTCCACATTGTTTACACTTAGCACGTTTCTTCTCATCTTCAAAAGATTGTATTGTATGAAATAAGGTCCAAGCATGAGATCTTAGTTTACAATTTTTCTTACCTAATTGAAGCGGAAGCGCTTAAGCCTTTTTCATACTAGGAGAATTTGTCTTTGGGTTTCTAACAATACCATCTCCAGATGAAACATCCACAAAATCCTTGGTAATATTAATTGATGCTACATGTGACTACAAATATACATAAAAATGAATTTTAAAATATTTTAAATGCAAAATTTTAAACTGTTTTAAATGCAAAATAATCTTAAAAAAGAATGTACCTGGCTCATTTTTGTTTTACTTTCTTATGAAATTTCTAGATTTTTGGCTGCATGTTATCATTTATTCAAAACAAAGAAGAATCTCCAAAATAAAATCAATTTGCTAAAATTGAAAGAAGATATATGATAACGGAAAGAAATACTAATTTGAAAACTAATATTTGCCTTTCAATTGAAAGCAAAATAAATGAAATACATGGGTTCATAAGAAAATGCTTAAAATAATAGGCCAACAAAAATTCAAAATCTAATGCATAAAATTTATCAAGTTGTATGACAGATACACACAGCACATTGACACAACATATACTCCAAACCAGTAAATTTCAAAAGATAAAAAAAAAATGAGGCAGCGAGAAGAGAAATTGTGGAGCTCTTGGCTTGTTCAAGCATTCAAGCTAATACATACCTCTTCAGTCATAATTGCTCAAGTTTTAACATTAATCACTCATATATTTTTGACAGAGCTTCTAGTTTATTCCCACTTTTTAAACTTATAATTTTGATAGAAGCCACACGCAATATATACGTTAGGCTAAGGTACCACTAAAAGAGAATGTGTAGTTATAAAATATTTCACTATGAGAGTCCTAATAGATCATATACAGTTATCACCTATAATTTATTAATAAATAAATTATTTTTAATATTATAATATATAGGCCACCTTTATAGAGATATTCTTACAAGACTATGTAATGTTGTTGTTGTAAAGTTGTCATTTCCATTTCGCATAAATAAATCTTGTAATATATATTATATTTATGCGATTCATAGCTCCTATATTATTGTCCTATTATAGTGTGTTTAATCAACCTATGAACAGTACAACAAATCATTCTTATGCTAAATAATGCAAAGTATACCAACAAACAACGTTATGAGTACCAAATATGTTAATTGATTTTTTATTTTTAATGATGTGACAATTTATTAAAAATTGATAAATTAGTTTTTGATGTGAATTCCAGCAGAATAGATCGTTCTACAATGGTTACGAAGTTGACCTCGACCCTCAATCTAACAAGAGATTGAAACCTTAGTATGGAATCTTAACCCATTGTCTATGGAAGAGACAAGAATCTTGCTATAAACGCCACAATCAAAGCTTCGCTCTTTGATTCATAAGTTGAAAAATTGTTCTTTAGACAAGCCCTAGGCATGAACTAGAAGAACAAAGGAGAAGAGAAAATAACTCTCACATTATTTGCTGAATAATACATATCTTTTTATAGATGGCCAAATTGGCCTTTTAAAAAGAAAACAAAGTATTCCAAATATGGTTTCCTATTCCTAAATAATAAACCCTAGAAATTAGAAAATAAATCCTAAAATAGACCTCTAAAGAAATAGGAAATAAAATATTAATATATTTTTAACTGATAAACTAAATTACAAGATAATTTCAAGCCCACGGTCCATGATTGCTCCATGTGGCCCATGCATGCCATAAGCCTACTCATGCCTACTCTTTAACATAGCTTAGCAAATTGATACATGTAGACACCCTAGGACCATCCATAGCTTCCCCAGACTTTTTATCAAAAGCTTGTTGAATATAAAGCTCTAAAGCTTTCTTCAATTGCTTGGCTCTACGTGTCTCGAGACCTCCTGGATAGCTCAACACATCATATGGATCACCTCCTCTGTATGACTCGATGTCCTCATCATTCCTTCCCCCTTGCGAAGGATTTGTCCTCAAATCATTACCTGCGTCAAAAAAAGAGAAATCAAAAACATTAAAGGTACAACTAACGCCATACTCACCTGGAAGATCAATCTTTTAGGCATTGGCATTATCTTTTCAAGCACTTGGAAATATTCAACTCCATGTGGCAATAGCTTAGACCGCCGCTGTTTCGGAAACCTCTCCTTACGCATATGCAACCAAAGCTAATCACCTAGTTCAAACACAATCTTCTTTCGGCCCTTGTTTGCTTGATTGGCATATTGTTCTCTTCTTTTCTTTGTGTGCTGCCGTGTCTTCTCATGCAATTTTTTGACAAATTTAGCTTTTTTAGTACCATCTAAATTCACTATTTCATTAATAGGCAAAGAAGTTAAATCCAAAGGAGTTAAAGGATTATAGCCATAAACAATTTCAAATGGAGTAAATTTAGCAGCAGAATGCATGCTTCTCTTATATGCAAACTCAACATGCGGAAAACACTCCTCCCAACTCTTTAGGTTCCTTTTAATCAATGCACGTAATAAAGTAGACAAAGTTTGATTAACTACCTCAGTTTGACCATCGGTTTGAGGATGACAAGTTATACAAAACAAGAGCTTTGTACCTAGTTTCTTCCACAAAGTTTTCCAAAAATAACTAAGAAGCTTAGCATCTCTATCGGACACAATGCACTTAGGCATACTATGCAACCTAATGATTTCCTTAAAGAACAAATATGTCACATTTGATGCATCATTGGTTTTCCTACAAGGTATAAAATGTGCCATTTTGGAAAACCTATCAACTACCACAAATATGGAATCCATCCCTTTCTTAGTCCTCGGCAATCCTAAGACAAAATCCATGGAAATATCAACCCAAGAATGAGTAAGAACCGGCAAAGGTGTATACAACCCATGTGGTTTAGTAGTAGACTTAGCTTGCCTACAAGTAATGCATTTCTCACATATTCTCGCCACATCCTTTTCATGTGTGGCCAATAAAAATGCTTATGCAAGACCTCATATTTTTTCAAGACACCAAAGTAACCCATCAACCAGCCACTATGTACGTATCTCTCAAGCAACTCTCTAAGTGAACACCTAGGCATGCATAACTTATTTTCACGAAATAAAAACCCCTCATGCCTATAAAATTTACCAAAAGCTAATTATTCACATGCACTAAAGATGCTACCAAAATCGTCATCATGCTCATATAATTCTTTAATAAGCTCAAGCCCTAAACATTTAGCATCTAGTGTAGAAAATAGTACATACCTCCTTGACAATGCATCAACCACTACATTGTCCTTACCTTTCTTATACTTGATCACATAGAGAAAGGTTTCAATGAACTCCACCCATTTGGGATATCTCCTTTGTAGCTTTTGCTACCCCTGTAGAAACTTTAGAGTTTCATGATCTGTATGAATCACAAACTCTTTAGACCGCAAATAGTGTTGCCATGTTTCCAAAGCACGTACTAAGGCATACATCTCTTTGTCATATGTTGGGTAGTTCAATGCTCTTCCATTCAATTTCTTTCTAAAATAAGCTATTGTCCACCTACCTTGCATCATGACAGCTCCAATACCCGAATTGAGGCATCACATTCAATTTCAAAGGTAACATTGAAGTTCAATAAAGAAAGGAAATGAGCTTGAGTTAACTTATCTTTTAGAAGATTGAAAGCTTGCTTTTGCTCTTTTTTCCATTTGAAACCCATGGTTTTCTTGATCACTTCGGTCAATGGTGCGTCTATTGTTCTCAAGTCCTTCACAAATTAACAGTAGAAACTTGCCAATACATGAAAACTTCGAACGTCCCTAACACTTGCAGGTCTTGGCCAATCTCCAATGGCCTTGATTTTCTCTTCATCAACCTTTATGCCATCTGCACTAACAACATATCCTAGAAACACTCATTTATTAGTAGTAAATGAACACTCTTTTTAAGATTAACATACAACTTTTCAGCTCGTAGTACCTGCAAAACCAACTTAACATGTTCAACATGTTCGTCAAGTGTCTTACTATAAATTAAAATATCATCAAAATAAACAACTACACCTAGTCCAAGAAATGCATGCAACACATGGTTCATTAACCTCATGAAGGTACTAGGTGCATTAGTTAAACCAAAGGGCATTACTAACCACTCATACAAACCATATTTAGTTTAAAAAGCAGTTTTCCATTCATCACCATCTTTCATCCTAATTTGATGATACCCACTTTTCAAATCAATTTTTGTAAAAACACATGCACCATGCAGCTCATCTAACATGTCATCTAACCTAGGAATAAGATGACAATACTTTATCATAATATTATTGACGGTACGATAATCAATACACATCTTTCAAGTTCCATCCTTTTTAGGTACAAATAACACTGGAACTGCACAAGGACTTAAACTCTCCCTAACATATCCCTTTTCTAAAAGCTCATTGACTTGCCTTTGGAGTTCGTTTGTCTCTTCGAGATTACTTCTATAGGCTGGTCGATTTGGTAATGGTGCCCTAAGATTTAAATCAATTTGATGTTTGATTCTCCTAATTGATGGCAAGCCTTTTGGTAGATCATCGGGAAAAATATCATCAAATTCCTACAAAATAGACACAATGCAACTAGGAACACAAGTGTCAAGATCATTAGAAGGAAATAAATTATAAACAAGTAACATCATCGGCTTGTTCAAAGTCAATGATCTCCTAATTTCACTCTCACTCGCAAAGAAATTGTGTTGTTTCTTTTCTCTTTTCAAAAGTTCACTTTTTTCTCTTTCCACTCATTTGTGTTTTGGAGCTCTCAACCTCACTCTTGCCTATACTCTTAGATTTACTCTCACCATAGGTCTCCCTTTGCTTTTGTAATCTCAATTGGTCTTCATACACCTCGGTAGGAGTCATCGACATCAATGTATATGACTTCCCTTTAAACTCAAAAGAATATCAATTTTTGTAACCATCATGTGTCACTTTCCGGTCAAATTGCCATGGTCTCCCAAATAATAAGTGACCTGCATGCATGGGTACCACATCATAAATCATCTCATCTGAATAACTCCCAATTGAAAATGGAATCACCACTTGTTTCACCACTTTCACTTCACCACAATCATTTAACCATTGCAGCTTGAAAGGTCATGGATGCTTTAAGGTCTTCAATCCTAATTTCTCCACCATGAGGCTACTAGCTACATTGGTACAACTCCCACCATCAATGATCATACTACAAGCATTTCCACTCACTAAACAGTAGGTGTGGAACAAATTGTCACGTTGTGGTGATTCATCTTCCTCCTTGGTTTACACACTCAATACTCTCCGAACCACAAAAGATTCCCTTATTATGGCAAACTCGAAATCGCCACCTTCTTCCAAAGGCGGCATCTCCTCTTCCTCCTCTTTTTCATTCTCAAACTCATACTCACCGCTCTCATTCAAAATCATCACATGCCGATTAGGACACTCTTTTGCCATGTAACATTTGCCCAAACACTTAAAACATTTAATATCACGACTCAGTGTATTTGAAGTGTCGGGTTTACCTGAAAAATGGGCTAAAGCAGGACTTAACCTCCTTAGGCTTCTCTTGTTATGCCACAGACCTATCTTTCCAAGTAGGCATTTCCTCACATCTATTCCAATTTGGCTTGGAAAATGTTCCTGCGTTTGGTACCCCAAGGATTTGCTTGGTTTGCCTAAGTTGCCTCTCAATTTTAATTGCTTTGTCCACAAACTCTTCCATCTCCACATAATGTTGTAATTCCACCACATTAGCTATCTCATGGTGTAACCCTTTTAAGAAACGTGCCATGGTTGCCTCTCAATCCACCACCACATTAGCACGAATCATAGTTATCACCAACTCCTTGTGGTATTCTTCAACACTCTTGCTGCCCTGTGTAAGCCTCTGTAATTTCTGGTATAAGTCCCTATGATAATGGCTCGGAATTAAGCACTTCCTCATTACAGCTTTCATGTAATCCCATGTTTCAATCAGTCTCTCACTATTCTATCTCCTGCTAGTCACTGATTGATCCTACCAAACAATAGCATAGTCAGTGAATTCAATAGCAGCTAGTTTTACCTTTTTAAGCTCGGAATAATGGTAGCAATCAAATACTATCTCGACCTGCTTCTCCCACTTGAAGTAAGCTTATGGATCATTCTTTCCTTAGAATGATGGTATCTTCATTTCGATGTTGCTTAAGTCATCATCTTTCTCTCGATACCTTAGTCTATTCATTCAGCCTCCATAGTCCATGTGGTTTGGACCTCTACCGAATACTTCTTGTGCTTCTTCCATGTAGGCTTCATATTCGTCTTCAAAACTTGGTTGGTTGACTCACATTCCCCTCATTGCAGCCGGTTGGTGACCACCCCTATAGCCTCCATGTTGTGGTTGTGGTAGATCGTGATTTTCACCTCGTTGTGTTCCTTGCCTATTCTCTACTCAGTGTATCCTTTCTTCCAGTCTATCAAACTTTAAGTCTATCTATGAATCTATCCTTGCACTCATCTGCTCAAATTGTCTTGTCATTGGCTCCATAATCGTTCTCATATCATTAGAAGCTTCGAATCTTCTAAGTTGAGAAGTCTCACCTTGCAGTGACCTATTTTTAAACATGCAAATATTGGTTAATATAATATTATGGACCTCACAAATCACTCACTCATGTGTTTCACTTTAGTTAATGGCACTCTACTCTTGTTTACATTCAACTAGGCTTTTAACCACTCTTCATTGTATTCACTAAGTTCTGACCAATTCAGACCTATGGCTAACTTTTAAAGCACAATTTCAACCTTTCAAATCAAATTGCTAACTAAAATTTGTGTAATTTCTAGCAAAATTATTGAAGAAAAAGAAGTAGAATGAATTCAAATGGCCAAAAAAAAGTGCAATATATAAATATATATATGTTTTGTACTAGTACTATTTTTTTTTCTTTTTTGAACAAAGATCAAGGAACAAGAATCAACAAACAACAAAAATGAAGCAAAATGCAGACTACACGGATTAAACAAAGATTGGAATGAAACTTGAAGAACAAGGAGAAATTCACAAACCCTAATGGTCACAATTTTGTATATATATATATATTTGACTTGCATAAACAAATTAAAGATAGATAGAACTTGTAGAATCTATGCTCTGATACCAACTGATACCAATTGATAATTTAGGGAAAAATGTATTTGAAAAGTGAAAACAAAAAGTTTTATAAGCATATTATTCATAAGTTTTCTTTCTTTGAATTTTATTTTTCTATCCTTTTATTTCTTCTAACCTATTACACTTTAGCCTTTACATTACAAGCTTATAAATTCCTATTGATTCATGGTAATGCATAGATCGACATTAGTGGAGAGCTATTTAAGCTTGCTGCCTTGTTCACTTTTTACTATTTCTTATTTTTAATTCATGCTTTGTTACTCAACAATCACTCAATCAATCAACAAACTCCTTTTACTTTTATTAATTTGTTTAACAATTGATTTATTCTCGAAACTAGAGACACTATTCCTTGTGGGATCGATATCAGAATTCTCTAAAGAATACCACTTTATTACTTGTTGATTTGTGCACTTGCGAGTTAATCAGAATTATACCACAACAAGTTTTAGAATCCAATTATAGAATTTGAAAACCCAAGATTAAAGAATATGAAACCCCAAAACACATAAGAAATATTGAACAATAATTGGAAACAAGAACCCGCCTTACCAAACCTCTAGATAACTTGTATCTAAAAACGTGGATTAGAATATTAGGGAAGAGAAGATCAATCGTCACAAAGTATTCTACTTTGATAAGAGATTTTAACTCCTAATGCAACAAGAAGAAGAAACTAATTCCTCACCTTGTTAGAACACTCTTGAGAGCAATAAGAAAATAAATTCTTTTATTGATTAAAATCTGAAATCTGCCTTACAAAGGAATGGAACCCCTTTTATATATAGGGATTAGGGTTAGATCAAGAATCAATCTAAACCATTAAATATTAAGAAAATAATCCTAAGGCTGAAAAACTAACCCTAAATAAATAAAATATGAAAATAGTAATAATTACAAAATTGCTTATAATCCGAAAATAGTAATTATTACAAAATTGCCATTATAAAATGCTTGCTTTTAAAACGACACTGTTTCGTCCCCGCAACTCCTGAGCATCATTATCACATTCATCCATTGCTTGGACATCATGCTTAAATCATCATTAGGCCTCGGAAAAGTGTTCAAATCATTTGGAAACTTCAATAGATCTTCATCCATAATTCTTTTCACAAGTTCAAGCATTTCCGCTTTGATCTTTTTAGCTCGAGAACGCGTCACCGGTCCACTAGGTAAGATAATGTCATCATCTTTTGCTCCAATGCTAGAATATGGCTCTATGATGCCTGCATCATTCCCTCCCTCTTCAAAATTTTTTTTCCTCAAATCTGCATCCATATCAAAAGGAGAAAGATCATAAACATTGAAAGTAGCGGACACATTGTACTCACCTGAAAGGTCGATTTTGAAGGCGTTGTCATTAACTCTTTCAAGCACTTGAAACAGTCCATCACCTCTAGCATCCAACTTAGACTTTCTTTTGTTAGGAAACCTTTCTTTCCTAATGTGTACCAAAAACCAATCTCCTGGTTCGAATATCCTCCACATGTCATCCCATAAAAATTTCCAAAAGGGACTCAAAAATTCCACATCCTTATCATTCTTAATAGTTTTAGGCACTCCACGCAATCTTGATTTCTCATCAAAATTCTGCAATAAAGAGACAAAAACACTAGGCAAATCAGGGTTAAAGTTAGTTTTACAAAGCAAAACCTCTCAAAACTTCACTAACAATATTATTTTCTTGCCTAAGAATGCATTATTGATATCTCTCTCTTTTGCATTAAAATTCTTTTTCTTTTCACTCTTCATCATATGGACCACCTCATCTGTATGGCTTGATGTCCTCATCAGTTTTGTTCTACGCAATGAAATAATATCAACTTATTCAATACCAAAAAGTTAGTTTATATATTTGATGAGTATAGAATTATTATTAAAGAAACACTAAAAGCAATAAATTATACATGGTGACGAGCACTATTCAAGTTTGTGATAGGTGTACGATCAAAGATACAGATAGCATAAGCAACCGAAGATGCAAAGTTTATGATAATTGGGAGGAGAGTGAAAGAGAGCTGTGAACGGGGGCTTATGATGAAGCATTGGAGTTAGCATTCTACTGATGAGATAAGTTGTTGTCTGAAATGCACATGAGCAATATTTCAAAGGAAGGAATGCATGGTGAAGCAAAGGAAGACCGGTTTCAACAAAATGTCAGTAGTTGCATGAAGATTAGTAGAGCCAATGTGGGACATTGAAACTTTTTTACCATCACCAACTACAATCACTTCATGACTAGAATATTCAAAATGCATAGAGAGGTTTTGTATATCATAAATATATGATTTGTGATGCCAAAATCGACAACCTAAGAGTTTGTGTTGCCTTGTGCATCATTAGTGGTGAAATTAGCTTGAGGCAGGAAGATTAGGGTAAATTGTGAGAGAAAGCCATTGAATGATTGAAAATAAGCAGAGAGAGCATCAAAAGCTTTGGGCTCGGTTGCAGAATTCTTAGTTGTGTTGCTACATATATTTACCACTAAATGAGAACTTTCATGATTAAACAGTTTGTGATGGAGTTCCTCAAATGTGGTGGGTGCATCACGAGTGTAGATCTTAACACAAAGCTCTTTGAAATCAAAACCTAAGCCATTTAAAACGTGAATAACCAGTTCATCATCACTAAGAGTATGGCCCATGAGAGAAAGGTCATCTGTAATATGCTTGATGGCATGCACGTAGGAATCAACAAAGAGAAAATGTGTGTCCTTACAGATCTTCATCAATTTGCCTCTTAAGCTAATTAGCATTCAAGTTCCAGACCGATTTGCATTTGTTTTCTGAAGCTTTGTCCATGCTTTATGATAGGAAAGTGAAGCAGTGACAAGAGAAGAAATAAAGGGATCCAATGATTCCATACAGAATAAAGATATTCTGGCGTTTCCAAATTTTGAAATCCAGATTTGGAATCTGAGTGAATAACCAATAAACGTTTCCTTAATATTTTATAAAAATGATATTGAATAAGAATTAGCAAAGAAAATAAATTTAAAAATCAATATCATTTTTAATAAATTATAAAATTTTAATCTAGCGTCTTTCAATCTCTGTTTCAATTATATTTGGTATTAGCTAATACATCGATTTTAAGATAAATTATTAAAACATAATGGGATGAAAAAAAAAATTAAAAATTGTATTTCTTTTATAAATACAAAAATATTGCCAAACATCGTATTAAATAGAAGCTAATGCATAAATTCAAATATGGACCTAAAGTTGCTAGGATATTTCAAACTTACAAATGGACAAAAATTTAATTACCTATTAAAAAAAAGACATGTTTCAATTATTGGGCCAATGAAAGGCCATTAACCCCAAAAACCCTTTTAGAGCCATAGAGGTGGCGTAGGCCGATAATGTCATCTGCATCACAAACACATATGTTGGGGTAATATTTTGTAGTAAAAACCCACTTTTTGAAATAGGAAATTCTGCTTTCATTTCACTTCAAACTAATCTTTCTATATCAGGATTCGTGTGTGAAAGGAGTGACAAAACCTTTCAACAAGATATCAAATAATTCAGCATTCCGGATCCACTTATTAAATTCAACATGAACACACATATCCAATCACTAATCCACCATCCACGAGCTTCTTAATTTTCTCTAATATTTATGAATTAATATCATGGGCCATAGGATATACCCAGAAAAATAAAATAAAATAAACAAAAGAATCTAGAATCTTGAAACATAACTAATGAGGGGTGGCTTTCGTGTAATCCAAGTGGCTTACAACTAGACTTGACAAATTTCAACACGCCTCGTTAACATGACACGAACACGTACATTTTTTATAGGTTCAGGTTTATCTGAAATGGATTAGGTTGATAAGGGATTGACTCATTATTAACCCGTTATCTTGACGGATCTTAACAGGTTGATTAGCGAAAACTCATTAGATCTATTATGAACTCATTAATTTTTAATGGCAATTTAGTAATTTAACTAAAAAAACTAAAGAAATGAAGATGTGGTTGAAATTGAATATGTTTATGTATTATTGTTATTTCAAACAATACTATTTTATATTTTTATTATTCATTTGTAAAAGGATTTAAGTATTATGTTTTTGTGGTTTGTTATTTTTTAACATCTATTAAGTGTGTTGCTTTAGTTTTTATTTTTGGTTTGTAAAAGGATACAAATATTTATGTTTGTTTGTACTTCATTATTTTTTAGTATGGACTATGAATTATAAATCAAATAAATTTTTCATTTTTTTTTAAATAATTTTGAAAATAAGTTTAACATGTTAACAGGTTGGATAACGAATTACACGATAATATCATGAACGGATTTGGATTTACATATTTCAACACTAAAGCTTAAAAGGTCAAGTTTAGATGATAAAATTTTAACACGAATACCACAAAATACGAACACGACACGACACGTTGCAGACACATTGCTCTGTCTACTTACAACCAAGGGTAACGTGACCATGCATTATGGACCTAAAACAGCCCAATGCCCATACTTTGATGGGAAATTGATCATGGTTTTCGTAGTTGGACTCTATACTTTCTCTAATTTTTTCAATTTAAAACATAAAATTAGGGGTCGCACTTTTAAGATCCAAAACTCTCAAATCTGATAGGGTTTTTTGTTATAATACCGCTGTAGAGTTTTTGTGAAGGAAAAAGATCAAATTTAAAATTTTACCTCATATGGGCCTTATTAATGTAATTTAACATATTATCTTTATATTGAACTTTAAAATATCTAACATTCCCAAACGGATATCCACCATTCCATTTAAAGAAAAAAAATAATTAATTCTAGAACATTTTATTTCTCTTCTTTTGCAATTGCAACTCCATATTGTTCACTATCCTTTTGGAACAAAAACTAAACTTCAAAATAAATAAATCCCCAGAGAAAAAATAAAAGATTCATTTAACAAAATATATTGTAAAGCTGGTCTTGGACTTCTATTTTACATAAAATAAAAAAAAATAAAAAAAAATAAAAAAGACCTCAATTTTTTTTTCATTCACTTCAATACAAAATAAAGGATCTTTAAACAATAGATCACTCTCCCCACTCCACTTTTTCTTTTTTTTTTTTGTCATCCCAAATGTATAGTACAATAATAATTAGGGTTTATTCCACCTAGAGCTCTTTAGGTTAAGCGATATTAGAACTTGCCCCTCCAGGTTTCAAAAATTCCAAATACCTCCTTTGCCGTTAGAGAATCGCCGTTAAATTTAACCAAAAAAGGGTAAAAATGTCATTTTATAGCATTTCTCATAGCTTTTTGGTGTATTGAGCTCCGTAAGCATGCTCTCCAACCATGTAGATAGATCAGAACAATTGTAATGGACGGTTTCTGTGCCTCCTCTTCCCACATATTTTCAGCTTTTCCAGCTGTAACTCTGGTGGAATATCCTCCACTGGAATTGGTACCCATGGAAGCATCTAGCTTAGGATTGAGATTTTGATGATGTTGATGCTCTCTTTTCATGGTTTTTATTTTTTTTCCTTATCCCATTAATTTTGAAATTTTAGGATATGGGGTTTTGAGATTTTCAATCTGGGTTTTTGGATTTGTGGTTTTTTCTTTTTGGGGTAGTGTTGGGTTTTTGTTTGAGAAGGCCAAAAGATTATGCGGTCGATGATAAATGGTTGGGTTTTGTTTATCTTTATTTCTCTTTCATTGTACTTTTTAAAAATAAAAATTTGTTGTTAGAATTCTAAAATTTTTGGGTTTTAATTTGTGGAAAATTTTTTGTAGGGTTAACATTTTTTCAAAAAAATTGAACTGTTTTTGAACATTTTATTGCAACAGTTACATAATTCATGATTGAAAGGCATTTAAGTCAATATGTATGCCACGTAGGATAGTTAACATTTTGTCATGGACCGAATCCCTCTGTAAGGGAGGTATCTGAAATTTTCAAAACCTGGAAAGGCGGGTTGTAATATCGTCTAACCTAAAGGTGTCAAGGTAGAATAAACCCTAATAATTATTATCAAAAGCCGTGATTTTCACATGTACAGTATATGTTAAATATACAATGGAAGTATTTTTTTACAGAAAATCTTGAAATGGCTCCTAAACTATAGGAGATATGTGGGTGGAATATCTTCATTAAAACGTTTCCAATAGAGATGTCGATTGTGAGAATATCTTTAATAATTAATTTTGTTTATTGCTAAAATATTTTTACCATATCAGATAAATAAATATTTTTCATAAAAATTCTTTCTAATGGTTATGTGCAAAAGTTTTATCAAGTTGATGTGGCAAAAAAAATTATAAAACTGTCAATGTGGTAAAAGGTCCATTAAAAAGAGTGATTCATAATTTCATTTTACCAATTTTTAGTAAGAAAAGAACTTGCATCGTTTTTCATAATTATTTCTTCTTCTTCACATTGAGTTTTCTTTGTGTCCCTATGTTCTCCATTAGTGTGTGTCTGAAAAAGAAAATCAAGCCAGACTCAACTCCATTGCTAGACAAACCAGGAATCTCCATGTACTTGAAGAGCTTTTCTAGGTTTCGCAGGACATGCAGAAGAAACCAAACATAATTCTACTAAAAAAAAATTTAAAATAAGCACAAATATTTCAAGTTACATCAAACATCAATTGATAGCCACCTAATCACAAACACCTAAATAAATAAATAAAACTAACACAGAAAAAATCAACCAAAACCAAAATTCCAAACCCCACCCTTAAAATAAAATAAAAAATAAATAAATAAATTGATAAGTCATTTTTTTAGAAAGAGAAAATAAAATAAAATAAAATAAAATAAAAATAAACTATTTAGAATATTATACATTATCATTTAATTTTTTTATAAAGAGAACCCGGTGGAAAATAATTTTTTAATTTCAATAGCTACAAATAGACTTTAAGCCACATAAGAAGGAAACAAATTTAATTCGTGTGTTACATAGATTGCAATGGACAAAATCACTGGCGATGCATTCGAAGAAGCTTTAGAGAGAAAAAATAAAATAAAATAAAAAGTAAAGCATTTAAAATATATATATCATCATTTAATTTTCTTATATACAAAACTCAGTAAAAAAATGGAATTTTTTTAATTTCACTGGCTATAAATAGACTTTAAGCCACATAAGCAGCAAGAGCTTTTAATTCATGTGTTACATAGATGCTAATGGATAAAACTATTAGTGATACTTTAAAAATAAACATATTACATAAGAGAATGTTTTACCTCTAATGGTAATGTCTAGAACGAATATCAAAGACATTGTCAAAGTAAATATTCACTTCTAAAGTTCTTTTAAACATTGTAAGATTTTTTAAAAATGATTTTTTTTAAAGTCATTTCTTTCGAGAAAAAAAAATGCTAATAAAATATAATTAATTAATAGTCAAAAATAATTTTTGTACACATTATTTTTAGAGAACAATTTTATATTTGACTGGACATATATACCATCTAGATTTATACAATATCAATTTTTATAATACATATACAGTAATTCACATTCATCATTGAATATATTCATTCTCTAGTTGTTATTTTTCAATAGTCTTTTTTTCTAAAAGAGTTCCATTCATTATAGTTGTCATAAAGGTTTGATCTGATTCCTTTGATTGTAGTGTTCTCTATTTGTCGTTGATTTTAGGAACTGATAATTCCTTTTGCAGGGAATTTTTTAAATGAAACTCCTTAAAAGATGCATGGCTAGTAACCTATGCCAATGAATGACACATGGTGTTGTTAATTTGGAAAAAAAAAAAAACCAGGTATAATCGGTTGCTAATGTTAAGAAAATGGGGAGAAAAATGGAAATGTGCAAGAATCTGAAATGTATGGCTAGAAATCTACCATATGACTACTTAAATATTTTATATATATTAAATGTGTTTAAAAATGTTACTGATTATGCATCCATATTACATATTATGAACGAATCTTACATAATATGATTAATATTACTAATTTTTGACAATATTACAAGATATGAATAAATATTACATTTGATGGACATATACTACACATTATAGACTATATTACATGAAAAAGAAAATATTATCAAGGATGGATAAATTTTATATATTATTGATCAATATTATCTAAAATGAACAATATTACTCAATATAGACAATAAAGATAATATTACTGAATATGGACCAATAGTTACCTGATATGGTCTACTATTTTCTAATATTGACAATATTACTGGAAAAGAAAAATATTATTCGTTTTGGATTTATATTACGCAATATGAATAACTATTATCTGATATGAAAAATTTTACTCAGTATGGACAAGAAAGACAATGTTACACCTTATGGAAAACTATTACTAAGTATTTAAGAAAGTTATGTATTTTGGACAAATATTACAAAAGAAGACAAAAATTACAGAATATGGACTAAAAAATACTCGTTATGGACTAATATTATATAATATTGACAATATTACTAGAAAATGAAAATATTACTCGCGTTGGATTTATATTACATAATATGGATAACTATTGCCTGCTATGAAAATTGTTACTCAGTATAGACAAGAAAGACAATGTTACAATTTATGGAAAACTATTACTAAGTATGGAAGAAAATTACGTATTTTGGACAAATATTACAAAAGAAGACAAACATACCAAATATGGACCTAAATATACCCGTTATGGACTAGTATAACTAAATATGGACAATATTACCCGGAAAGCAAACTATTACTCGTTTTGGATTTATATTACTATATATAAATGTTGCATGATATAAAATATTTTACTCAGTATGGACAATGAGAGAAATTTTACAGCTTATGGAAAATGATTACTATTTATGAGAGAAAGCTATGTAATTTGGATAAATATTACAAAGAATGACAACATTACTAAATATGGACTAATATTACCTGTTATAGACAATATTACTCATACATGAACATATTACTCGTGTTGGATTGATATTACTTTCTGAATAAATATTATAATATAGATAATGTTACACCTCATGGACGAATATTATTAAGTATAAATAAAGTTACATTGTATGGAACATATTACAAATAAAAACAATATTATTGAAGATGGACGGGCTATATTTTAGTCCTTTATTATGCATTACGAACAAGATTTATCTAATATGTATAAATTTATTAGAATATAATTAACTGATTTTATTACAAATAAAAAAAATATTGAAGGTGGACGAAAAAATTTTCCCGCCCACTTTTATTATGCATGACAAACAATATTTCTGTAATATGCATAAATTTATCAGAAATGTATTTACTAAATTGATTAGAAATTTACATTAGTGTGAAGTAAAAGTAAATTATGCAACGTGGGTAAAAATAAACATCCATGATTTAACAAATAAATAAAGTTAAAAAAGCTTGGTTCGGAGATACTGCCAAGTCAAAGGGCATGGCTAAGTATTGAGCTGAATAAAACATATAATTCTCAGAAATGAAATTCTCTATTTGCATTGACATTAATTTTGGAATTCAAAATTTAAAATATTAGGTCAATCGTGCTTTCAATTACCTATGGAAAGACGTTTAAAAGTTTCATGTCATTCATGGATCATGTAGTGTAATCAGCTAGCTAGCTATGCCTACAAGATAATCATAAAGCCTCCATAAGTAATCTTGTTAATTAACTTGCCTAATTCCATCCCACCTTTGACAGTTTTACAAAACTAAGTCATGAATTCGTTTAAGAGTTTCATGTCATTAATGGGATATGTTTGAAGGCATCTTTCTACTTCCAATTTAGCATGTTCAAGTGTCATAAATAGCTAAGTTCCATATTTTAGTAGGTAAAAGCTATGTTGGACTTACTAAAAGAAAACTTCAATCAGATAGAAAAGTTACCACACATCATTCATTGATGCACATTATACTAATTACAAGTACTCCAATGGTGCAACAAATATCAAAAATCTTCCATACATTATAAGATTGGTGGGCCAAATCATTTGCTTTAGGGCATATTTCAGAAGCAATATCTTTTTGCGTATCGCATTGTTGAATGTATTGAAAGTACTCCCCCCTCAGCTTCTTGCAATGACAAATAAAACTTATACATGTTTCTCTTTTGATCCATTGACGTGTTCATGACACTGAAGCCATGAGTGATATATTCTTTGTTTGCAACCTCTAAAAACAACATACACTCTTTCACCAACCATCTTCATTGTCATGTACATATGCATATACAATTTAAATTACAAATGTTAATAAAATGAAGAAGTTAAAAAAAACAAAAAAACATTAAAAGGGCGTCATTTATTAATATACTTATTGTGGCCATATTGTCTATATAATAAGTAAAAAAGTACATATAAAGTCTTAAATATGAATTAGCAATTATTCCAGTTGAATCAGGCAAAACAAAAAGAGAAAGAATGAAACTGAGAGAAAGAGATAGACTTGTTTGGGAAGGAAATAGAGAAAGGAGAAAGGCTAAGGATTTGTTTGGTAACGAGTTCAGTTTTTGTTTTTAGTTTTTAGTTTTTCATTTTTCGTATTTAGTTTTTGTTTATGGTTTTTGGTTTGTATTTTTGTTTGGTTACCGTTTTTGTTTTTTGTTTTTATTTTCATTAATTTATGTATTTCTTTAAAAACTTTACAGATGAAATTTATACAAATTCATATTCGATTAATGTCGAACATCGAATATTTTCCATCAAGGGATCCCAGGTGGCGCCATCTGACGATTCCGAGTTCTAAACATATCCAAGAAAACCATGTCTTGGCACTAACGGGCAATTTAGAGTCTCAACCTCTTCCGGGTAGTTCTCATCCCATCCGGATGATCTGGAGTCCCGATCTAGTCCTAGCGGTCCTTGGTCCTAGCCTTGACTAGGAGATTGGGAATCATGGCTTCGTATGGACTGTCTGTTGTCTCGGCTCTTGAGTCCTAACACCATTTATGTAGTCCAGGATCTCGGTCTCTGATAGGCATAAAATGTTAATGTTTTTAGGCCACTTTTTATATTGAATTTAAGCTAGTTTATAATTAATTGTTAATGAAAAATACTTAAATATTGTATTTTTCAATTTTTTAGTAAAAGAAAGACAAAGTCTGTAATTACCAAATTTTTGCGCAACCTTTACTGAGAAAATCATATATGGAGCCACACTTAGAGTGTTTGTGCAATTCTAGTGACTAATGATTCATCATTCAATAGGCTTAAATACTGAAAAGTTTCATTGCAAATGGTTCGGCCAATCAGTGCCAATTTGATTTACAAATTCATCAGTTGAGGCAGATTTACACTGTCTCAGGAAAATAAGGATTTGAGTGTCTTCCTAATGTCCAAATTATGCAATCAATATATGCCTGGAAAGCTAAGACATAGACATAACGTTTGCAACAAAAATAATTGGATTCGGAGTTCATTTGGTCACCCAAAGTGTACTTGGAATCTGTCTGGCGATCATTGAAGATAAAAAAGGAAAATTTTACGCTTACTAGGACTACCATTATGATTGGATTGCCATGTCACCACATATCAGCCATATATACAAATTTGCCACATCACATGACACATGAAAGGTCAGATTATTATAATTATTTTAATTGGAATAATATTTGGGATAAAAAGAAGGGATATTAGATATTGATTATGATTGCTAAGAAGATAAGGAAGGTATCTCTATCCCTAGTGTGAATATAAGGCACAAAATACATCTATGTCCTTAGGATGGCCGACCATATAGAGAATTTATGGAGATTGAGATTATGTAATATTGTATCTCCTATATTTTCTAGGATTTAGAGATACCTTAGGGTTAAACCACTCTTAAACCTCTCCTATAAATAGATTGCTACATTGAGAGTGAAAATGATCCTTTACACAATTCAATATAGCCCTCATGGCTACAGCAGCCTATCCTCATCTATTGCCGCACCTCTCCCTCTTCTTTCTTCCTCACGGCAGCAAAGCTTTCTTCTTAGGTTTTTGTTCAGTTTTTATTAGTGAATTCATAGCAAAGTTGTGCTACACAAAGCAAGGTACAAGGAGGTTCGGCCAAGCCATTGGAGGAGTCAAACTTGCTACCTTGATTATAGTTTGAAGAAGCCAATGATTGAAGATTGAAGAATAAATTTCAGCAGCCATCAACTACTGGATTTGATTCCTTTTCTCTTTATTTTCTTTCTATTTAATCTATGATATTTCTTTATTGTTTGATGGATAATTTAGAAATCATGTGTAACTAATTTTTCTTTAAGGATTGTGATGTAACCCTATTACAAGTATTTAGTTTTTAATGCATATTTAGTTTGATTCATGTTTAAAGGTTAATATTTCATTATAGTTCTTAATGCTTCCATGAAAAGGTGGATTGATTTAGTATTTATATTGGCTTAGGAATAAGGAGTATAAGTATGGAAAAATAATGAAATACATGTCTATAGAAATATTGCATGCCTTAGTGACAACTTTAACAGGGATTTATTGGGTTTGCATGTCTTAGGACTTAAATTTCCGTATTTATATTAGGGATAATTAAATATGTTGTGCTTGCTAGACTAGAATGCATTGAGGAATCAACTTTTAGTCATTTGTGGTTAAAAAGGGGTTAACCTATGAATCTATATTGTATTAGAACTAAATATGAGTAATAGTGTAACATCCCGTCTTTAGAAAAATAGTAAAATTTTCAAGTTTGACCAGTTTGACCTTAAGTGGGCCCAGAGTTGAATTTTTGTGTGGTTGTGTTTCGGCTTTGACTTTGGTACAGTTACATAGAGCTAGTCGATACGAGTCCTTAGACGAGTAGTGCGCTTGATTCGGAGTTAAGACTGGGAAATTATGGTCGTTTTAGTATGAAGGGCTTTTTAGTAATTTGGCAAAGGCTGGAATTAAAAGGGTGAGAAAAGACAAAAATACCCTTACTTTCATCTTTAAAATTTCTGGAAACTTCCCACGCACACACGCACCCCCCCCCCCCCCCGACGCCTCCCCTCCCACCTTCACCGAGCAACCTTCCCACACCGGCAGCCGCCACACCGTGGCCGGAGTTGGCCGACAACCACCCTTAGAACGAAGCCGACAATCTCCTCTTCCTCCCCATACCGGTGTTTCGCCGTGAAACGACCTAGATCGCCGGAAATCACAGCGAAACCAAGAACCCGCGCAACCGTGCACAGTCGCGACACCATCATTGGCTCGCCGGATCTCACTATTCCGGTGGAGTTAGGGAGCGTGATTGGTACCGTTGGAAAGCTGGTGCGACGATCTATATTTTGGTACTGCGATTGACCCCAGAAACTGCCGGAGCACGGCGGAAATCGGCCGCGAAGTCTCGGAAAAACCACCGCTATAGCCACACCTCCACCCCGATCTACTCCGATCGCCGGCGAGTCGCACGACACAGCCACCAACACGAGCTTCAGACCACGCTGGCGACCAGATCTGTACTTTCCCGAGCTCCGACGACCTCCGCACGCGCCGCCCACAGCCGCCGCAGTCTTCTTCCACGCGCCGCCGCCGATCTCCTCCTTATCCGGCGAGTGAGTGCTCACCACCCGTCCCAAGGCGTTCCTAGGGTCGTGGGCAAGCTTGTTGTACCTTCAATTTGATCTAATTTTGATCGGATTCGAAAACGCCCAATCCCGGCCGAGGTCTAATCTTCCGGGATTGATTCCCATCAATTGCTACGACGAATCTTGAAATTGAAGGTAGCTTCTCGTTCCTTACATCTTCAATTTCGTTTCGGTATGAAGTTTGTTGAAATCGGAATTGAAACGGGAAAATCCATGCATTTTGGAGATTTTTGCCGATTTGGGGCATTTTCGTAATTTTCAAAAATATTGGAATATTTTCGTGATTACTGAAAATGTTGGGCAATCTTAGTAAATAGTGTTTTAATCTTGTAATTGGAAACTCAGAGGACTTTTATGAACTTTCGGTTAATTTTCGGATTTTAAAGGATATTTTCGGTAAATTCTTTTTAGGTACTCGTACGCGATCGAGGGCTGGACCGGAGATCCAGCAGGAGCATATTTCGGATCTGTTAGTGCATTTATTTTCTAAACATTTTGGGATTATATATTATTATGAGTTAATCGCATATGATTTTCTTTGATTGGATTTTCTTATGCATTTTAAATTATGCTTATTAAATATATTATGTGCATTTGTGATTTTAATGGAATTTATATGAGATTGGTGTTTTAAATGGTATTTGGTGATTTATGAAATTTTGGATATTTTAGCAAGTTTGTAGAAAATGGTAATTTCAAAGAAAATTGTGGCTTTTGTGGAATTTATGAAACTTTTTTTGGCAAATTTTTTATATCCAAAATATTTGATCGTTTTTCATAAATTTTGTTAAATAGAAGATTTTTCGAAAATTATTTAAAAATAAAAGGATTTGCAAAATGGTTTAAAAACAAAGGATTTGAAAAATTGATGATATTATGGATGATTTTAAAAATGATTTTGAGGAGTACCACACGGTATTGTATGATGATTGAGATGTATGGATTATTATTGCGCGCAATATTATATTTATGCCATCATCTGCTGCGGAGACGTGTCGGGAGAGAGATGATGAGGATCCTGCCATGACAGATTTGGGACGCCGGTTCGTTGTGATGAGTATTACCCCTTCCCCCGCCTGTGACGCCATCAGGACGCTGAGGGTCACACGGCAACGATACTGTGATGTGGTACTGAGTTGATTTATATGATTTAGATTTATACGATTTGGATTTATATGGATTCAAAATTATACCAATTTGGATTTATACCGATTTGGATTTGTACCGATTTGGATTTATACGATTTGGATTTATATGATTTTCGATTCACGGTTGCACTTATGCTTTTGTATTCATGGATTTTGCCTCATGGTTTTAGATTGTGGGTTTTGACTGTATGGGTTGGAGCCCATGGTATTTGGTTTTCGATCGGTTTGGATTTAGGAAATGTTTCTACTTGCCATTTTATACAGACATGTTTACAAATAAATTTAAATGTTTCTTGTTAAGATTACATTTATGGTTTTAGTGATTGATTCGTGATTTCGATGATCGTTTTAAATTACGTTTTCGCCCCATAAACCGTTTTATAATGATTTAATGATTTTGGAGATAAAATTAAGGGTTTTGCGAAATGATTTTCAAAACGGGGAACTTTTCAACTGAGTGACGTGAGGTTTGAGTGAAATAATTTTAACTACTGAGCTTATATTTTGTAGTTATCTAGGAGCACTCACAGAGATTTTATATCTCACGTTTTGTGTTTTTAACTTCGTTCCCTAGGTCCTAGCTGCAGGTCCTCGTGAGCTACTGCCGACATTGCATTCATACCTGACTTCCGCTACTGCCTTTACTTGTATTAAACTTTGTTCCTTGTATTTTGTTTATTCTTGGATTTGTATCATTTATATTTCTATTTTCCTCACTTAGTGGCGCTGACTTTCCCACTTGCTTCAAACCCACATTATTGGTTGAGTATGAAATTCTTATTGTTGCATGACATACTTTATTTTATAATTTATATCTTATCTACTTTTCGTCCTATTTATTGATTTATTGTTTATTAAACCCCTTTTGGAGGAGGATTCTGTCGGCTGCCCCGAAGGATCTGGTGGAATCTTCCTCAGGCGGGGCCTCTTCGGTTAATCTGGAGGGATTTCCAAGGCGGTTCCTGTCAAATAGTGGTGAAATCATGATCCTTGTTCTTTATAATCTTTGATTACCTACTTGTTGCCTTGTCTTTAAATTTTAATATTGCTTTCTTTATTCGTTGTTTTTAAGTTCATGCTTGGTTACTCAACACACAATCATTCAATAAATACTCTTTTTAATTTTAATTGATTTAGTTAATAGTAGATTTATTTTTAATACTAGAGACGTTATTCCTCATGGGATCGAAATCGGTTTCCTTTTAAAAAGGAATCCACTTTATTACTTATTGATTCGTGCACTTGCGAGTTGGTCTAAAATATACCACAATAGTCTCGTCCAAACGGTCCTATCCAGGTAGTCCAAGATCTCGGCACCATCTGGGCAAACCGAGGTTCCAGCCTCAACCATGCAGTCTTGGTTCCTCGGCCCTATCTGAGCAGTCCAAGGTTTCAGCCTCATCTAGGTGGTCTAGCGAGGTCTCAACCCTGACCGGGTAGTCCAGTGTCCCAGCTTCAAATGGGTTGTCCCGGGTCTCAGACCCAACCCTGACCATGCAGTCTAGGATCTTGACCTTGTCCGGGAGATCCCAGATTCTAGCCTAGACTGGGCGATCCTAGAGACTTAACCCATAATGGGCGGTCCCTAGGTACTGGCCTTGTCCAAGCGGTTCATAGTCTCGACCCTATCCAAGCAATCTAGAGTCCTGGCCCTAACTGGGCAGTTTGGGTTCTCGGCCTTGTTTGGACATCATCGAGTCATGGTCCTTGCCCTTTCATCTGAAGTCCCAGCCCTTACTGCCCTTTCTTGTTTGGCATCCCATGTTTCGGCCTTGCTCGAGTGGTTCGGGTTTAACTTTTCCAATTGAGCGATCTAGGACATCAACCCCATTCAGACAGTCCATGGTCCTGGCCTCACTCGGGTGACCCTAGACGTTGCCCTTTAATCCTGGCCCCATCTAGGCGGTCTTAGGTTCTGCCCCCAAATCCTGGCTCTATCTGGGCGACACTAGGTTTTGCCCCTGAATTCTAACCCCATCTGGGCAGTCTCAAGTCCTAGCCCCTACCGTGCAGTCCGGAGTCCCAGATTCGTTTAGAATGTCTAGTGTCTCAGCCTCATCCAAGCGATCTCATGACCTAGCCCCAGTCGAGTAGTCTTGGATACTAGATCTGTCTGTGGGGTCCTGAGTTTTAGATACATCTAGACGAATTCGTGTTCCGAACCCGTATGAATGGTCTTGGGTTCAATCCTAGTCTAGACTATTTGGTCCTAGCATTGTCAATGACAAGAAAAAAATAAATAAAAACTGAAAATAAAATTTATTTCTTCCCTTTTTCTATTAAAAGAAAATTGAAAAATTTACCAAACACATTTTTGCTCGTGGCTTTTTCAAACAAAAAACAAATAGCTATCAAACACATTTTTGTTTTTAGTTTTCAGAAAACTCAAAAATAAAAGTTTAAAACCAAATATGAATAAGTTATCAAATGATACATAAATTATTACTCACTATATCTAATAAATCATCCACAAGTTTGAAGAGTCTTCTTCACAGTCTCTATTTTTATTTTTTTATTGCCACATCAGTTTGATAAGATAAAAGTTGTATATTTATCTGACATGATAAAATATTTTTAACAATAAACAGAGACATAGAAAATACTCTAACAAATTATACTAAAAATGTAGTCAAACAAGACTTGGTCTTCCCAACAAAAAATAAAACCTATAATAGAACCTTCTAGTCTCCATCCTCCGGCGTCTGGCCGCTTGCGAGCTTGGTTCGCATGGCAACGATGTCTCATTCTCAATTCTGTTTCTTGGCTTTTTGGAAAGGTTTGAGGTCAGGAATTCCAAGAGCCTTTGTTTCTCAATGTTAGAAATAGATTTCTTTGTATTGGTATTCATTGGATATTCAAGAGTTGATCTGGTTGGTTTATTAATTTGTTTGAGTAGAAGAAGATGTGATGGTGGATCGATTCTGACTTGGGTGGTTGATCTGTAAAGGGAGAAGAAATCTCATTAATTAGGAAATATAAATATGGTACTGGGGAGGACAATTTGGAGCAGAAGTACAAGGAGTGGTAGAAAAGTTGCATCCTGCTTTAGTTCATTCAAAATCAGAAGTTTGTCTGCAATAATACTTATAATTTTTTTAAAATTATTTAAAAAAATTAAAAAAATATATCAATAATCTTTTTCTTGGAAAGGCACTTCTAATTTCTGTTTTGGGGAATCATTTTTTATTGATCTGTAGTGTCACTTTCTATTTAATTTTTTGGTATTCAGCAACTGCATTAAGAATTTCTTTGAGCTTAATCTAACATCAATTTTGATTATTTTTTTTAGTATATGAACTCTATGTTTGATTTATGAACTTGGAGTTTGTGTTCATATAGAACCGAAGAAAACCATAAACCTTCGTCAAGCCACCTACTATCTATTTGTGGATTTGAGATTTTTTAGTGCCAGAAGTAAAACCAAAAGAAAAAAAAGGGTTGGGGTAGTTTCGGTTAGATCAGATAACTTTTGGGGAAAAAAAATGAAACAGCGAAATAGTGGATATTCTAAAAGTGAAGACAAAGATAATATTGGGAATTCCACTAAAATGAGAAAAATAAAAAGGGCAAAATTTTAATTTTTAGGAATGTAAAACTTTAATGTTTAGGAAGGTAAGACTCAGCAAGAGTCATCCGTACAAATAACCCAATCTGATATTTACGTGGATAATGTCCAGAAATTGGGTTTTCACCTTTTGTTCCAATTAGGGTGCACGCGGTCACATTTTGTTGATTTTTCTGTAAAAATTTAAATTAAACTATAATTGACAGTTTAGTTTAGAAACAAATCAAATAAATTCGTCAGAACTACTCAAACAAAATCATTCATGAACAGTTTAGTTTGATCCGGTTGAGCAGTTTGAACTTTGGTCCATTTGTTATTATTACTGGTTTGCAGTCCATTTTTCATTGCACTTTCATTTATATTATAAATTACAAACCAATTAAAAATTAAATAACATGGTTATTAATGAAACACCAATTTAATTATTCATCTAAATATTATAGTTTAAATTCCAATTAGAATATAAACAAATGATCCATTATTTAATTCTATAGCACAAACTTAATTTAATAATATTGTCTAAACTTCAAAGTCCAAACTAATTTCAACATTATAGTACTAAGTTCAACCTAAAATTATTACAATTCAAAATTCAAATTAAAAATATTACAATACATACTAAAAATTGCATAACACATCCCAAACATAAAAAAATATATACCATTAGTAATAAAACATATTAAAAATATATTATATATAAGTAGGATGTTTGAGTTGGTTCGGTCCGAATATCATAAAAACCGCAAACTAAACCGTTAGTTATGATTTTTTTACATAATAAACCAAATTAAATTGTTAACCTTCTACAAACCAAACTAAAAACAGCAGTTTAGTTCTTTTGAACAATTTAGTTTGGTTTTGCCCACCTCTAATTCCAACACCAAAGTGGATTATCTCAATTCATTGTTTTTGTTTTTTTTTTATAGTTTTTTTTTTTTTTTTGTGGATTATCTAAATTCGTCGTTTGCACTTTGCATTCGAAAAAAGAGGATTTTAAGTCAATGGAATGTCCTAAGAAACCTTCAATCAAAAGAATTTCCTAAGAAACTACTACCATATATAGTACTTGTCACGTGTGTTTTTAGGAGTAAAGAAATTTGCAATTATATTGTTATCCAAACCAAAGTTTGGAAACATAGGTTTGGTGAAAAATGGTGGTCCATTTTTAGGTTTGGTAAAAGCTATTACTCCATTTTTGAATTTATTAATTTGTCTTAGAAAAGTTAGATATTGTGCCAAAGTGGTACTGAGCTCACATGAAGAAAAAAGCTATGGTCCAATGGAAAAAAAATATTAATTAATGATGAGCAATATCTGTTTTTTTTTTTTTTTACCAAAAAAAAAAAAAGCAATATCTGTTTTTTTAATTAATAAAAAAATTAAAATGATATAAGTTGCCATGTCTCTATAATTCTAAACGTTGGATTCATCCACATTGACTAGGCAATCTGCTATACAAAATCAATCTACTCAAACACTTTTTATCTTTTATTTATTCTTTCTTGAGGAAATTTTAGGTTACTTAATCAATTATGATTATCCAATTCTATTCCGTCGATCAAAGAGTTAACAATTTATATGCCTAGTCTTTTTTTTTCTTTGTGTTTTTTTCTTTTTTATCAAATCTACAAAATAATTCTCTAGTAAAAAAAATTATTAACTTTACACAACTAGAAAATGGATCAAAAACGTCGGTAAAAAACTGACATTTTAAGCATTTAAAATGACGGATCCAAACTGTTGTCTAATTTTGCGTCGTCAATAGTCAGAAACATAGACGACAGTTTAAAACCGATGTCTAAATCTTTAAAATGACAAACCAAAACATCGTCTAAAACCATGCTGAAGCCACATGAATGCCACGAGACAACTATATAGAGGACGGTTTCAATATAAAAACCATCGTTTATATTGCCACTTGGACGTCGGATCCTTGTACGGAACCGTCGTTGATACATTAATATAGACGACAGTTTCAACGACCAGCCTGTCGTTGATGCATTTCAACTTGGCCACGTGGCCAATTGTGAACCATCGTCTATATTATATATTTATGTATATAAATATATATAATTAGCTTTTATATATTAAATATATTTATTTAATATTAAAATTTTAATGAATAATATATTTTCAATTAATAAAATAATAACTAATATCAAAACAGTAAATAATAAATTGATTATATTAAATTGTACAAAATATAAACAATTCTAATTAAAATAAAATTACAAATTATAAAGTACTAATTACACACTAACATTAATAATTACAAAATTCTTATATATAATTAATAATTAAACTGAACTAATCATACTGCGTTAACAAATTTGAAGGGTTCAAAACTTCTTCAATAAAATATTCAGCCCAATCCTCTCTAAATTTATCTAGGAAGTCTTGTACCCAAATACAATTTTTAAACTGTACATAAAAATCAAACAAATACTATTAATGCATTAGTAAACATAATATTAGATATTAATTTATAGTTACGCTAAAATTATACTTACAATATTATGTAACTGAGACTGTGATACAGATGAATCAACATTTATTATTTTCTTCATCATCATGCATACATTATATGCACACTCATGACTTTTAGGTTGCAATGGTGCCTACAAAAAATTAATTTAAAATATTAATATACATAATTTCTANCTAATACTTTATAAACATTAATGAAATAAATAATTCATAGATTTTACCTTTCTGCCTCGCCAACTAATTAATTTATTCTTCAACCTTTGCCTCTTCGGCTCATTCCATAATGTCCAAGCTCTATATACATATATATATATATATAACAATTTATAAATAAAATAAATTATTAAAAATAAATTTAATCACTAAAATTAACTTACTAATTTTTTAAATTAACTTACTTGCTTATTAATCGCTTAAAATCAATATTAGCTTTGGTGTTGGCGGAATCAAAAAACCAAATATACCCCAAGTACGGGTCCANGTCCACAACACCTAGCGTTCAATGAGCACTAAAATGAACGTCAATATTAAAAATAAATAATATACTATATATATAAATATTTAAGAAAATAATAATTTCGCATATAATTAAATCGTGCCGACAATGATATGGAATTAACCATATACTTTTGAAGTCGGGTTGATCTTTCCACCATCTGACCGATTGCTCAGCTTGGGATGCCAACATATCAGGTCCAACATTCTGCACCACATGTGGATCAATAAAATCACACAACAAAATTTTTCCAGTGCGGATTAGATGTTGATATAGCTTCCTGCAAGAAAACATCATGTCAAATACAATTTAAGTAAATTTTAAATTTCAAAAAAAAGTAATTATAACTTCAAATATTAATGTGCATTACTTCATATAGAATAAGACGCAATCAACACCCAAGTCCTACATGTGACAAAATATGTTAATATCCTCATGTGTCAGCACTCCAGGATGAGAATTGCCAATCATACCCCTCCCCATGTTGAATTGAAGTTGCGTGAGACCTTCTTGGTTGAAGACGATGGCAGCTACCATCTCTATTAATCTCAGCTTTGATGACACGTCAGAGGTGATTAATTGTTGTTGACTTTCATTGGTTGGTGGAGATGCCCGCGAATGACGTGAATGGGGAGTACTATTCGAGTCTGAATAAGCCTTGCCTTTTGATGCTCGTACAGATATCTCCACCTGATAAAATATATAAATTTCAAAAAAACATTAAAAATAACAATTATTAATAACTTAATTATTATCAATAAATAAAGCACAAATATTTACCTCTTCTTCTGGTAAAATGACTAAAAATCTAGGCCATTAACAAAATGACCTCACAGCTTCTCCTACCAATGTAATATCAAAAGATGGTAAAAGTAGGGCTGCTTCAGGGACCAATGCCTCCACAACATTGACCCTCACGTTAAGCTCCCTTAATCGTATCTCATGGCAAACAGCGTCTGGATCAGTCGTAGGGTATATCAATCCAACAACCACTATATTCTCTCTAGTGCATATAGCAAGCTTGCACTGTAGACCCTGCAAAATAAATTGATTAAATTTTTTATTAAATAACAATCAATATATTAAATGTTTAATAAACAACAATCTTACAAAATTTTACCTCCTCAGGTGTCATGGGATGTACTGGAGCTAGAGGAGTACTGAGATGCACTGGTGCTAGAAGAGTACTGGGATGGTGCGCCTCATCGGGAATTAGTGGCTACCTAGATATTGTTCATATATTGATCAGTCATGAAATCCATATTAGGGTTGGTCACAAAGTCATCATGTGTCCTGGTCAGCTGTGCAGACAACAGTGGATTACTCTTTTGAGAGTCGCGAATGACCTCAGATAGTTGTCTAATGCGCTCATCCTTTGCACTATTCATTTTTCTTTTTTTTTTGGGGTTCTTTGTCGAGGAAGATGCCAATAATCAGTAGGGGTCACCAATTTACCCTTCACCTTTACTCGACCCTTGTACTCGGGAGTACCCAACACTTGAGTCAGTATATCGTTGGGCGAATTCAAATCAATGTTTACCTCCCCAACAACTACTCTCTCCCCTAAACTATCCTGTCAAATTTATAAAACATGAAAATATCAGTGCTAAAATTGCATAGTTACTTAATATAAATAAAATATTATAAAATATGAAACTCAAAAAATAAATTTTAATACCATATGTTTTGCAACTGCAATAACTTTTGGTGTAAGGAATTTTCCCTCCTTATTCGCGTAGCCCAACTTCCATAAAGCATTTCAGGAAAGCGGTTCATACGTGCCCAATATCAACTTCTACATGTTTACAAAATAAATTAAATGTACGTGACTAAATTTATTTAAATTAAATTAAAACAGTTTAATTAAATTAAATTAAAATTACTAAATTTATTAAATTAAACACTCACCTTATTGTACTCTGCCCGTGCAAATCCAATACAGGATAGACGATGATTGTACCAATTTCTTTTTCTTATTTATGAGCGTTGCTTATGAAGTTCCTGCAAGATTAAAAACAAATATTACTTACATAACTCTCCATATGTAGTTCAATTAAAAAAAAATTCAGAAATTGAATTAATATTTACCGCCCACTTAGGTAATAACTGCTGCTGTACAAATTTATCCCACTGGTCTTGTCTAATCATTTTTACCTATTTTTCGAGGATGGCATCGAAAGCTTCCATGTCCTCTAATTGTTGGTAGGGGTGTACAAAATGTGTGTACATAAAACTCTTCCATGTTCTCCATTTTTCAGCACAATTCATCAAAGTCTTATGCTTTATTGATTCGTCCTTTTTAAAACATTCCTACAAAAAAAAAATTAAGGTATTATTAGCACATTCATAATAACATAAAATTAATTAACCATAAAATTTAATTAAAACTAAAATGTATTATTACCTTATTGTCTCCCATAATGTATCATTTAATGCCCTTGGAACATTGTTCCAACTCTTGTAGGTTATCGGTATAACAGTTCGGGTGAAAGTACCTTCATATCTAGATTGACATTGGCCAGCTTTATTCACTCCGACCCCATGCTCGTTGTATATTACTTCTCCAAGTTCGTCACTAGCGACTTGTTCACAAATGTTTCCTAATTTTGACGGTCATCTACCCGTCTTTTGCTTCCTACTTGAGGAAGAGTCTTGATCATTAGGGGTAGTTGGATTTTCATTTAGATCCATATTTACAAAAAAAAATATCACATAATCAAATATTTAGATCCATATTAACAAACCAACAAATTAACAATATAATATAAAAAAGAAAATTAAGTTATTAACAAATACCGACTTTAAATACCATAACATATATACAAAACCGTCGTTTTTAATTTTTTATGCCCATCATAAAATCAAATACTGCCAAATTTTTATAAATTTCGCACCATATATAACATATATATACAAAACCGTCGTTTTTAATTTTTTCGGCCCGTCGTAAAATCAAATACTTCCAAATTTTTAAACAACTCGCGCCATAAACATATTACACTATAATTTCATTTCGGCTATTCATACATATTTCAACATATTTCAATATATATTCATCCAATATATTCATACACTATAATTTCAACATATTCATACATATTTCAATATACATTCCTCAAATATATTCATTTTCCATCACAAATTTCAGTTCTCACGGGCTGTTATTCTCACGGGCACAAAATGTTCACGGGCACATTCAAAGCATAAAATAGGTAAAAAAAAAAAGTATAGATTCGCGAATGCCAACAACATATATTAAGGTTTCAGGTTGAAAATGTAGTAGATTCCCTTTGAAATGAAGCAAACGGTGGAGAGAAACTTGTGGCAGCAACAATTCGGGTGTAGGGTTTTTGGAGAAATGAGAGAAAATGAAAGAGAAGGCCGTGTAATAAAAAACAACGGGCCATACACGGAACCGTCGTTTATACTATAACGACGACGGTTCATGTACAAACGGTCGTCTATAGTATAAAGGCACCAAACGGCGCCGTTTTATATAAAAACGACGGTTTTATACAAAAGACCGTCGTTTTTCTATATATATATATATTTTTTTTTCCCACCCAAAAAACCAGTGGGTGCCAGGTGTCTATCCAGGTGCAACTTCAGACGCCTGGATATCCAGCCCTTAAGGTATTTTTTAACTTATAATCTTCTTTAATAATTTTAACAATTAACTTTTTATTTTTAATTTAAAATATTTTTTTTAACTTATAATTTTTTTTAATAATTTTAACAATTAACTTTTAATATTTTAAATACAATTAAAATATTTTTAATAATTTTTAATATCTATAAATATAATTACAATTTATCTTCAATAAGATTTATCGTGATGAAAATATTTAAATTTTTAACAAAATCCTAATTAATATATTTATCTTCAATATTTGTATATTGAAAAATTAATTAATAAAATTTGGACATACATGATATAATTTAATATAAAATACAATCATCATTATTCTTTATTTTTAATTCATATTCCACTAAAATCATTACGAACACAGACTTCTTCATAGTCCTTAGCATCAGGAGCACTCTCTAAATTATGTATTTGTGTAGTAAATGCAGTGTGAATCAAAGCAATGTCTCCAAATGTATCCCCTTCAGAAGATTCGGTCTGTGTGTAATGAGGAGTGCTTAATACCACCGACCATTGTGAATCACATGGATCCTCAACATAAAATACATGTGTTGCTTGTGAAGCCAAAATAAATGGATCATATTTGTGACCATGTTTGTTGAAATTGACACATGTAAATCCACAATCATCTTTTTTAACACCATGATTGATGTCAACCCAATCACATTTGAACACTGGAATTCAAAATTTAATGTAATCCACATCCCATATTTCGACCACTACACCATAGATCGACATATTGGTGAATTTTGGATTGTCATCTTTTGCACTTGAATACTGCATCGTTCCAACCACCAAGCTTACGCCGCTATTTTGTGTAACACGCTTGTTGTCTCTTTCAATTATATGGTATCGGATTCCGTTGATGTCGTAGCCCGAATAACTCATTACTTCAAAACGTGGTCCCAATGCTATCCATCTCAATGTATGTGACACGCTATTATCTGGTTCACTCAATTCCTTCTGAATCTGCAAAAACACCACACGCAATATTAGTAAATGCATCAACTATTTAATTAATATCACAGTTAAACCAACAAACACTAGATGTGAAATTTTGCAATAAAATTAATAGTTAATGTTAAGCTTACTTCATCTCGAAACCATGCAATAAAAGTGCGATTTTGCTCGTTTTGAAACCATTTTGCTTTTCTTGTTTTGTTACGAATATCACACTTCAAACTCTCCATATGTTTCCTAAAGAAAACAAAAGTTAAATCAAATGGGAAAACTCACAATGTTAATGACTATAGTAAACCAATATTCAATAAAAATATAGAGCATTAAACTAACTCAAAGTAAGGTTGTACTTCGGGTGTATTTGAAAGTATGTACAGATATACTTGCTCCCATAGGTCACGAGTAATACCTAACAAATTACCACCCTTCAAAAGATCACCAGTATCATCTTGTATACATTGTACTTCATGGCGGCCAGGTGGGTTCCTAATTGCATGCACGCCTTTTTGATACTCACTACAAACTTCGATGGCTTCCTCAGCAATGTAGTTCTCTGCAATGTAGCCTTCTGAGAGGTAATGACTAGAACATACCCCTTCAACTCTTTCATGTATCTCTCAAACGGATACATCCACTGAAAGAAAACTGGCCCACACAATCGCACTTCTCGAGCCAAATGAACAGTTAGATGAACCATTATATCAAAGAAAGACGAAGAAAAATACTTTTAAAGTAAACACAATATCTTTACAAGATCTGTCTGAATAATATCCAAATTTGAAACATCAATATCTTTTTTGCAAATAGCATTGAAGAAAAAATAAAATCTCATTATTACATGTCAGACATTTTTCAGGAGGACTGATCGTAGTGCAACAGGCATCAGTTATTGCATCAATGTATGTAAATCATGAGATTTCATACCTTTTAACTTCAAATCATTCATCGACACAATATTTCAAATATTTGAAGAGTAGCCATCATGAACCTTTAAATTTGCCAAACACTTGCAAAAAAATTATTCTCTTCCTTGGATAATGTGTAACATGCAGGTGGTAGATATGTCCTTTTCTCTTCAACAACAGAAGCCAAATCACTTCTTATTCCCATTTCGACCGAATCAAGCCGAGAATTAAGTTCATCTTTAGTTTTTCCAAGAATGTTAAGCAATGTGCCAACAA
Source organism: Ochetophila trinervis (assembly GCA_003254975.1). NCBI lineage: Eukaryota > Viridiplantae > Streptophyta > Magnoliopsida > Rosales > Rhamnaceae > Ochetophila > Ochetophila trinervis. The sequence goes on from QANX01003293.1 coordinate 84,442, forward strand.
TGCTCTCACATACATTTTTTTCAAATATGCATGACATCTAAGTTATGTCTCACATATAATGACTTCCACTATTCAAGCTCAAAAAATATAGACTTCTTCTTCCAACAATTTCGATCAGCAGTAGACTTTTTTCTCTTATTACCACTATCAAATGACTTAGAGTCAAGTTTTCGAAGTATATCTTCTCTCATCATAGGTAAGAAGTTGGACGAAACTCTTGAAATGCATTGAGCACACATTTTTTCACTGCAAATAGGACAAGTAAAATATCATTTAGTGACATGACCAGACAAATTACTATATGAGGGGAAGTCAATTATAGTTCACAATAATATTGCTCGCAAAGTGAAAAATTCGCGCTTACACGTATCCCAAGTTCTCACCCTTTCACCCCACAACTACTTAAGGTCGTCAATCAATGGCTGTAGATAAACATCTATATCGTTGCCAGGCTACTTTGGTCCAGATATCAACACAGTCAATATTATAAACTTCGGCTTCATACACAACCATGGTGGAAGATTATATGTAATTGTAAGCACATGCCAACAACCGTATTGAGAACTCATATGCTTATGTGGGTTAATGCCATCAGCTGCAATTCCAAGCCTTAAGTTTCTACATTCATTACCAAAATTAGGCCACATGCGATCAACTAGCTTCCAAGACGGTGAATCGACGGGATGACTTAACTTGCCAACAGCGACCTATCGTTCATTTGCATGCCACGTTAGATTTTTAGCTGTGTCAACACTTTGAAACAGCCTCTTAAACCATGGAATGGGTGAAAAATACCACATGACTTTATGAGGGACATTTACATGTTTAGTTCCATCGTCAGTTTCCTTTCACCTCAATGCTCCGCAATTATGACAATTTCTTGCGCTGCATACTCTTTTCGATAAAGAATGCAGTTGTTGCGACAACAATGAATCTTCTTATAATCCATGCCCAATGCTGTCAAAGTCTTTTTCACGTTGTACATAGAATCTGGCAAAAGATTATCGCTCGGTAGCATTTCTCGCAACAACTTTAATAATTCAGAAAAACTTGCGTCCAAAAGACCATATTTCGATTTCAAGTTGTACAACTTTACCAAACTAGATAGTAAAGTTCGTACAACCTGGATACAAATGAATTTCAACATCCTCCAACAACCTCTTAAATTCACCGGGATTATCCACGAACTTGTCACAAGCATCATTCACAATGTCAATATTATTACCCACCACATATTCATCATCCGTATTTATGTGGGTAAAATGACTTTCAGTGTTATTGCTTTTAATAATTCCACTAACTCTAGAACAATCTCCACGATATCCTTCCAACTCTTCTCCATGTAAAATCTACTTACGATAATTCGTATCAAACCCCTTAAAGTATACATGTCATCTCACTTCTTCAATACTGCTAAAAAAGAAATTCCCACATTCGACAAGGACAACGAATTTTACCATATATATTTGCACTTCTCTCACTAAATTGTAAGAACATTTCAAAACCCTTTTGAAATGAATCGGTTCTCCTATCCATCGTTATCCATGATTTGTCTATTTTATCTGTTTGAAGAACAAGTAATTAAGACTAATTTAAATAACAATAATTTAAAATATAGCAATGAATAATATTTTACTAATAATTTAACCAACATTTAATAATTAACAAATCAATAATCAAAAATAAATAGAGAACAATAAATAAATAATATAGAGACAACGATAATTATACAACTAATTAATATTAATATTTTACTATATTCTAAAATTAACTACAACAACATAAATATACAATAAATAACAATACTATATGAGATTATAACATATCAAATATTTAAATAAACTAACAAATTTAATAAAAGCACAACATATATATATCGTTACAGAATTTAAATATAAAATAACCTAATAATTATAAATAAAAAATTATTTCATGAAAATACAAATTATATAACTAATTTAATTTAAATGATAATGCAATAACATAAATATTTAATATGGTTAATTGCATAACATTACTTACCTCGATGGTGAGCTTTTTTACAACAATCAATTTCAAGCTCAACAAATTGATGACTTAAATGCTGAATAGATGATATTTGAAATTTTTTATCACCACTAAAAGAATTTGAAAGAAAATTATGGGAGAAATGAAGAAATTTTTTCTTAATTACAAGTGAGTTTGATTGAGAAAAAAGATGAAAATATATAAGCTCAAAAAATTACAATGGCTATATTTTTTTACAACGGCTATTTTTGCAACATTTAAACCAGCATTTTAGATGATCAACGTAAGAGCGCCATGTGAAAAAATGTACACAAAATGAAGTCGGTTAACAACAAAAACCGACGTGTAAAAATGAAGACAATAGGCCAACCGTCGTATATAATTTAATTAACAACGACATCGTCTATACTTTATGTAAAAACGATGGTTTCAAAAGGAACCGCTGTCTATACTCTACAAACAGACACGTGGCAGCAGCATGGATGCCACGTGTCTTAGGGCTTTATAGATGACGATTTCTAAAGGAACAGTCGTTTTTACTTAAAGTATAGACGACGGTTTTTCTTATAACAGTCGTTGATTTTTTCTTCATACCTTCTAAAATTAATAACTATCGTTTTAGTGTATCAACATCAGCTTTCTTTGATAACCGACGTTTATATAAAAATAAGGGATGTCGTCTATAGCCTATTTCTGTAGTAGTATTAATAAATAAGTGATGATTATGTTACAATTGTTAAAAATTGACATATCCCCCAAATTTGTTTATTTCTTTGATATATATATATATATATATATATTATACTTATAATAAATATAACCTAATTATTTTTAAAATTATATATTTGGCACCCCCAAAATAATCATAAACTTTCAACGTTTTAATTTTTAAAATTTAATATTTAGCCTTTTAATTTTTATATTTATCATGAGATAAAAATAAAATACTATATTTGATTTTATAGTGAAACAAGTGATAAATATTATAATTGTGTTTCATTTTAAAAATTCTAATTAACATTATATATTAAATATTTGTGTTTTGTCTTCTCCTCTTTTTTTTTTTTTTTTTTTTTTCTTTCTTTAATAAATTATGGGGTTTCCACCCTTTTCCGGTTTAATTAGCATAATATTTTTATCTTCATAAACTTTTAGTTTATTTATTTTTATTTTCTAAATTTGTAATTAATATTAAATTTTTATCTTAATCAATGTCGTAATATGATGCTTATACTTCTGTTTTATTCCCAAAAAAATTCTTGCATACATTAAGTTTTGTATCAAGACAAATTTAGAATTTTGTGGTATAAATTTTATGTGTAAAGTATAATATTCTTTTTTAATGTTATTCTATTTATTAGAACTAATATATACTTAAATCCACTCCATTAGGAAAAAAAAAATATCGCCAAAAAAATATATTTCTAAATTGGCCCCCCTTGTTGAGATTTCTAGATCTGCCACTATCTGGAAGTTCAAACTCTCAAAAAAAAACATATGGGTTCATGCTGTATCAACTTTAATTTTGTGGTGTGGCATGTCTTGTTTGTATCAAAACTTGTTCATTCAAAGCTGATCCGTTATGCTTTTGTATTTCATGCAAGCCAAAAATTTTAAAAATATATGCAAATTCGTATCATATTATCGTATCGAGTTAAAATTTGTCAAGTTTAAATTAACATGTCTTCAAAGAAAACAAGGATTATTATTTGTTTGTAATTGCCTACTCCGAAGATAATATTTCTTTTTGAAATTTTTTTGTTTTAAGATAACTATTTGGTTAGGAGTAGTCAAAAACTAAACTAAACTGCCAAACTGAGCCAAACTAAACTGTTAAATTCGATTTGGTTTGAATTTTATTTTTTAATCGGTTCGGTTCAGATTGCCATGCTAAAAAATCGATGATTCTAAGTTTGGGTTAGAGTTGGGAAAAAATTAATTCTCATCTAACTCAAACCAAAGTGATATATGTATAAAAGATAATAAAAAAATAAACATTGATAAAGATATAAATATTTTTACTGTGCCTGTAGACTTGTGTGTATTTTACATTCAAATTTTGCTTTAATTAGATTAATGTTTCATTTGTAATTTTTTTTTCCTTATTTTAATTATATTTTATTTAGTATTTTGATATTTCACATCATTCTGACATCTTTCCTTAATTTAAGTTCTAGAAAACATAACAAAAAATAAAAAAAAATTGGAGTTGTTTTAGTGGAAAAAATCATTTTAAAACACTAATTTTTAGCCCACATAATCGATAATCCAAATCATAGTTTAGTTTGGTTTGATTTTATTTGTGATATTGATTTAATTTGGATTAATAATTTGAAAAATCTGAATTGATTGGTTCAGTTAGAAATTGTTCAAAAAATCAAACAAACTCTAACAGAGCACACCCTTTAACTCTGGTTACCATTTGTTGTTCAAAAGAGAAGGAAAGTCGGAACATCATCTCCTTTTACTTTAATCAATTTTCTAGTCTTGTAGTTAAGGGATTTAGATGCCACATCAAGAATTATGAAAACCATCAAAATCAATAACAAAAATGTGCATTAATTATAAAGTCAAGACCCATTCTTTTAGCTGATATTCTAATTATATGTAAGCAATGACAAAAAAAAAATTAAATAAATAAATAATTCACTTCCATTGATAGAGTTTAAATGATTCTTTAGATCTAAAAACATATTATGTTTAAGTGTATCCATGTTATATTGTATCATCTCGTATTCATATGAAATTTAGTCCACACAAATATGACTCGTTAAGCTATCATATGAAGATAAATAAACTCTAAATTGTTTGTTAAGTTTTCATGTAACCTGTCATCTAATCTATTTTGATCATATACAAATTTAAAATGACTTGGTTTTCAAATGATAAAATAAATTTTTTTTAAAAATTTTACAAAATGAAGATGGTTATTTCATATTTCTAAAAAAATAAATAAATCAAGAAAAAAACAAATCAATACATGTTTAAATAGTTAATTATATAACTTTTAACATTATGATACTTGGATAATTACTCGAATGTTATCCTAAATGGGTATAATGGGTCTATTGTGTTTTATCATATTTCACTTATTAATACCCATTAATTTATTAGATTTTATTAAATTTTACTGATATAAATCCAACATAATATTGTCTATAACCTGTAAATTATCGAGATTTTACCCAACCTATGATTCATGATACTAATTTAATGAGAGTATTGATATTAACGGTATGTTTAAGGAGAGGAAATAATGGATGAGAAAAAAAATAAATAAAAGAATAGAGGAATAGAAAAGACGAATGAGACAGAATTTATTGTTTAGCATGGGTTTGGGGTATGGAGATGAATAAAAAATGGGTTTGAAATGGATCCTTCTTAAGAATGTGAGAGTTTTAGGAAGAAAATAATTTCATAAAAATTTATCCTTACCTATTTAATCCAAAGTTAGTAAAATGATGATTTGTAAGCACTAATAGTGAAGAAACAAAAGATAATAATTTCAAATAAAATAAAAAATATTTACTTCCATTTTTTACTTTCAATTCTAAATAAGAAGAAACATGAATAATTATTGTTTCCACTTTATCCTTCCAATGTTAGTAACTAATCTCATTTTTCCCTCATTCTTATCAAAAACAGGATAACTAGTTAAATAAATGAAAACAGTAGTTTAATGTGTCAAAATGTATTGTATAGCTATATTTACCCAACATTCGGTGCCACAGTGTGATTGGTGGCCTAGTAACAAGTTTTATTTGTAAATTACCGTAAATAAAACTTGTTACTAGGCCACCAATCACACTGTGGCACCGAATGTTGGTAGGAGCCAGCCGAGCCTTCACACCTGCGAGTACGGGAGTTGAGGTTCGAGTCTTGGTAGCCCCATTTGGACTTAAGTGCTCCTCTCCGCTGCTACCGCACTAGAGGGAGGGAGATTTTAACGATACGGGCTCCCATCGCGGACTCCTATCGGGTTAAAAAGACGTCTGGATCGGTCTACTCACTAAATACCTCCTAGGTCTATGACCCTGCTACGGGTAGGACCTTTATTATTCACCAAAAAAAAAAAAAAAAACAAGTTTTATATTTCTTAATTTAGCAAAACCAATCCACTAAATATTAGCAAATGTGGAAGAAACTAATATTGTGGGAGCACATTGAAATTCACCAAGTCAAGCCTGGATTAGGTGAAAGTANAATGCGGTTTGCGGTTTGGTCTGGTCCAAAAAATATTCAAACCGCAAACCAAACCATTAATGACGGTTTTTTAACATAGTAAACCAAACCAAACCATTTTTTTCTACAAACCAAACCAAACCGAACCAAAAGCAACGGTTTAGTTCGGTTTGAACGGTTTGGTTTGGTTTTGCCCACCCCTAGGTGAAAGTACCTAAAAAGAAAAGAAAAAAAAAATTGCTGTACAGTTGTCATGGATTATTTCATCAAATGAGTCAAACACAGATTAAAATAAAGCTTTAGCTGTCCTTGCTCCTTCTGTTGATGCAAGCTCAACAGCTCGCCATCTCCTTCTGCAATGTGGACCCCAACGATCCCCACTCCACCACTAATATATTTTTCTTACATTATCCTGTTTTGTTTTTGTTTAGTGTTTGGTTTGGTTTTTGTTTTGACATTTGTGTTTCTGATCTAAAGGTAATCAGGAAAACAAGCAAAAATTGCAAGGAAATGGTGAAAGAAAAGAAGGCATTTGTTTTACTCATCCCTCATTGTCTCCATTAAATGGTCAAGAGAATGCATGCAAATTACATATATTAATACCCATTTCAAACTCTCTCTTCCGTCTCTCTACAAATAAAATCCCCCATTAACTGCAGCTTAAAAACCGCAGCAAAAAAGTTTAGTTACAAAGAAATGACAAAAGCTCGTTTTCACATATTTTGCCACTCCATCACAAGTGTCATTATATGGGGTGCAACCTGAAACAGCCTCTATCTCTATGAAGCCTGGCAACAACAACAACAAAAAAAAGAAGAAAAAGATTGAACTGAAACTCCTCACACAAATGGCCAAATGACTCCAAATGACTCCCATCAAGGCTACAAAACCATAACATCCAAAAGAAGGAACAAAAACTGAGGACTTTGTCAATCCCTTTCTTTCTTTCTTTTCCCTGTGAATTTTTTGAAAAAGTTTTGCGGTTCCAGCTAGCTAGCCACGCCGAATCCCAGTGAAGTAATTGAAGTCGTGGTGCTGGACCCTAAGCTGCTTTAACCACGAATCTGCCACGCTCAAAAGTGACACCAGCCTTTCCTGGTCCCGACCACAATTGCCAGAGACCCACACATTTCCTTGCATCTTATAAGTGGCCAATCCAAATGGAGGGAGAGAGATGCTTTCCCCTTCCTTTCGTTTCCTTTCGGCACTCTCCAAGTCATCTTCAAGGTCCATATCTAGACAGGGAATACAACCCAACCAAAAAAAAAAAAGGAATCACATAGTGCAGCGTATATTGTATGTGTACATGACTTTCATAGAATGAATTCGTATAATAAAGGTGAAGAAAAATACAAAGTTTGAAATGGAAAGGGTAAGAGTGAATACCTTGGAAAGAAGATGAAAGAGTGTGATATGTGAGAAAGCAAGTGGACAAGTCCTTTATAGTTCTTCCCATGGGAATGTGATATATTGGGTACCTGAATATAATTCAAACCCAAATAAACTAAATCTCCCTTCCTTAATGATTTTTCTACAGAATTAATTACTCTACAAAAGCCTAGCAAAAGAGTGAAACAAAATCTGTACTCAAATGAAAAGCTAGAATAACATTATGCTCCAAACCAATTTCATGCTTTCAGTGTGTTTCTGTTTAAATATTTCTTTGCGTGTAGCATGGACGTCACATTTATGTGCGTTTCACATAATTTGTTCTTTTTACATAGCTGTTCAAGTAAATTATAGTTATATATAGTATAATAATATATTTTATGTATTAGGAGGGGAAGAGAGAGAGAGATATATATATATACCAAGCTACAGCCATCCAGCTAGCTGGTGATAGATCAACGCTCCTCAATGACATCAAACCAGGGTACCTTTGAGCTAATGCATTAATCTGAAAGCAAAGGACCCAACAATTTTTCAACTCAATCAAACATACTTGTATGCGAAAAGGAAGCTGAGAAATTGATTACCTAAAACACTCCTCAAATATCTCAAAACATTAGAATCTCATATCTTTGATGCTAATCACACTTTCTTCTCCAAAACAACAGTAAAAGTGAAAAAGACAATTAATAAAGACCAGAACATATGCTCATGGAAAATAATAAGAAAAAGATAAAATCCATTTCTACGTTTATAAGTGCTAGAGAGAGAGAGAGAGAGAGAGTCATCAATCTCTTAGTAAACATCGGAAATTGATATAAATTCTTTGATATACAAGTCAAAAAGTTGAATTTTATCTTTAAAAGATGCCCAACAGAGAAAAAGTATTCACGATTTAACAAATCCACAAGTCTTTTTGTCCACTACTCCTATGATTTGATCATCAGTCTTGTTTGAGAGGCAACAAACAGAAACAAAGTATATAAACAAGCTTGATCAAAGAAAAAAGATAACCAAAAACGCAGAAGAGGAATATAAATTTTAAAAGAAGAAAAAAAAAACTAAAAGAAGGAAAAAAAAAAAAAAATGGTNGGAAAAAAAAAAAAAAAAATGGTACCTTATCCATTAAAGGAACTCTTCCATACGGAGTTGATCTTTCAAAATACTGAAAATATAAATTACCCAACCTATCATTCAGATGCCAGGTATTTTCTTGCTCAAATCCTCCTTCCTCTGAAGAACATCCATCCCATCTCCATAATTTATCACTCTCACTGTCATCGCTGCATGAATCACTAAAAGAATCCCTTGTCTCGCAATCACCAGACTCTGCCTCTTCTCTGAAAGTTGTATTATTGTGAATATCAAACGCATTCATATACTTAGGCATGAAGATGAATAATAAAGCACCCGGAAATCATCAGTTTTTGCATAATCAAAACAAGAAGAAAACTATATATCGATGAACTTTCCAAATTACCCAGAAGGTGTTTGAGGTTTTGCTTCATCAGAAAACATTGAGCCGCAATTTTCCCATATGGGTTTTTCTTCAACATTAATAAACCCCAAATTAACCCATAACCACCAATCAAAAACCAGTATTTGTGGGTCTATTTCACTAAGAATCAGATTATGGAAAACCAGAAACGCAGATGACAAAAGGAAAAGCTGTTGAATGTGGGAAATTAAAGAGTTACCTTAATCTGTTTACAAAGGAATTGCTAGTGAAAATTTGAATAGCAGAGAGATAAGGCACATAGTATTGAACAAGGGTATCGCCGTTGTCCAAGGCAATCGGAACACCAGCACCGTACGCACTCCATTCGTCGTAAGAATTCCAGAGATCACCCAACGTGAAAAGCTCCACCTTTTCTCTTTCCCATGGATGCCATAGACGATTAAGGTTCCTAATCTCACTCTGCAAACACAACCCACAAAAGAAATTAAACAATTTCTATTATTATGATTGAAAAGAGAGAATTGGAAACTGGGGCAAAAATTTTACAAACCTTTGGAAGAAATTGGGATTGGACCACTGGTGTCGTGTAATGGAGGAAACAACTGAGGTTCGATTGCATTGATCCTTTATCGTAAATCATTTTATATTTTTCATACAGAGAGGTGGACAAGGAAAGAGAGGGAAGGGAGGGAAATTAAGTTTTCTCTCACCCAACCCTTAAAACAGAGGAAGCCAAGAAAAAGAAGACAGAAAGAAGGAAAAAAAAAACAGAGGAGAGAGAGAGAGAAGAGGCTGAGAGAAAATGGTGAAGAAAGAGAAAGAGAGAGATTATCGGGATATGATAACCCTTTTACATAGATAGATAGAGAAAGAAAAATGCAAAATGGGTCTACGAAGACTTCTATTTTTTGACGTTCGGACAGCAAATTCACGCAGACTCTCTCTCTCTCTCTCTCTGTTCCACAAAAGTCTTCGTTGGACGCTGTCAAAATCAAACACCTTTCCGTACACCAGAGTATTCGAATTCCGGCAAATTCTCCGTTCAAAAAACAGAGAGATTAAAAAAATAAAAGATCAAAACACTTTCACTTTCCCTGTTTTTCGTATACTTGCTTTCTTTGTTTTTATTGTTTCACTAACCTTAAAGGAAACTCAAGCCGAACTCTCTCTCTCTCTCCTTGCTTTGTTCTATTTTCAAGAAACGCACTTCTCTGTGAGAAGTCAAAGAGATTCAGCGTCTAAACCTTCAAGGTAAATCAAAACCAGCAAAGCAAAAACTAAGGAAAACCCAAAAACTCACTTAATTTGATTTTATTTTTTAAAAAAAAAAAAGACGATGAAAAATAAGGGACAAGTGGGAGACAACAAGAAATAAAATTTTCTCTGTTTTTCAACGGAAATGATTGATGGGTCTTGGATTACTCACGATGTTAGCGCTAAACTGAGACGGTTTTGTAACAGAAATTTGTAAAAAAGGATTCAGCTTTCGCGGAAAATAAGAGCACAGCCAAAACAAACAGAGAGAGAGAGACGAAAATGTCAAAAATTTATCCAATCGTAACAGAGCTTTTGTTCTAGAAAAAAAAAACGAATTTCTAAAGAGAAAGATGAGAGAAGGGTACGAGAGATAGATACAAAAAACTGTCAGATAGAAAGAGTTTTGGATACCAACAATAATTAAGGCATCCGAATACCAGATTTATCATTTATGAGACTCATCCGTCTGATGTCTCTCTCAAGGTCTCTGCCTTTGAAAGATACGTATGCAAAATATTTTTTCTACAGTGTTTTGTTGCTAACTTTATTTTATATTTGATTACCAAAAACAAAAACAAAAAAACTTTATTTTATATTTTACTCGCCAAAAAAAAAAACTTGATTTTATATTTCGACCGAAACTTTATTTTATAATTTTTTAAAACAAAAACAAAACTATTTTTTACAAAAATATTAAAATTATACCAACCTCCAAAAATTATTTTCAATTAAAATATTTTCCATTATTTAAGGAATGCCTATAGATTCTTCCTTTTATTTGGATGATTTGTTTTCCTTTTATATGGATGATGGAACAGCAATAGAAGAATTCGAATTATAGAACGAACACAGCAATAAGAAGTTGAATTTATAATTTCATGAAAACAAAAGGTTGAATTTATTATTTTATGAATATATATGTTTTATTTATTTAATTAATACATACATATTATGTTGCTATCGAAAAAAAAATATACATAAGTTTTATGTAATGATGGATTGTAAAGCTACAAAATTACTTCTTTTATTGGGTTTTTTTTTTTGTGTGAAGCTTCCATGACTGACTTGTCTCCACCTTTGGCAATGGATGCAACTATTTCGTTGAAGGTTTCGTTGGTAGATTTATTTTTTTTGGGGATTCAAATGCAAAAATTTAAAAGACTTTTAGCAAAAATTATTTGCTTGATTTGGAAGGTAAATGTCTAATATCAATAGCTATAGTGGAGTCCTTGATTTAGTTGAAAGTAAATTTTTTGGAATTTTGGAATTTAGATTTGTCTAGATAATTAAATTTAATGATTCTTGTTTAGTGGATAATTATTATTTTAGAAAATAGAGATGAAGATTGAAGTGGATTTAAGAGGTGGAATTTTGAATTATAAAGAGAATATCATGGTTACAAGGTGAAGCTCGTTGCTCAACGACTCTAGTTAGAAAAAGAAGAGAAAAAAAATTAATTGCAATTTGTTAATTTTAAAAAATTTAAAAATATTTAAAAATTATTGTACCATCATCTAGGAGAAAGAGTATTATGTAACATAATTTTAGTAACAGTAAATGAATATTTGTCAAATGTTTCAAACTATAAAATTTAGGGTATTTTACATTCACTTCCCATTAGGTTTGTCTAAATTACAATTAAATCTCTAAGGTATGCCCTAGTAACATCCCCCTCCCTTCTGTTAGACGTCCATCCATTAAATTTATTTTCTCTCCTATGTGGCGAAGTAAACTACGAATATACTCTTCACTAACGCACTGACGCTGACGCATTGACACTGACATCTAAATTACATCTTCCTCCTTTCTGTTTGTTTTGCAATCACAACCCCTACTAATTGATTTTTTCAATTAATACCAAAAATATTTTTTACCAAATTTAATTAAAGACATGGAAATATATATATACATATTTTTTTTAATTACAAATTAAAAAAAAAT